>JBBPNR010000626.1:0-19871 GCA_038091015.1 Boletus vermiculosoides
GGTATACCCCCAGGTGTGGGGAGTCATACCTGTATCCATACCTGGTGAAAACCTGTACCCACCATGGTGGATATGGGTTTTCTCATGGGTAGGCCAAATGAGACCTGTACTTGTATCCTGGGTGGATATACTCACAGATTATATGGATGAGAATGAGAATAAGGGTGGGGGCAAGAGAAACAATACCATGATGTGTGCAATTCCACACATCATAGTGTTGTTCCACCATTTTCATCAGAAACACAGGATGGTGGGACTGAGGTGGGGGTGAACAAAAGAAATGACACAACATGCATGATTAGCATGCACATTGCATTATTGCTTTTGTGAGCAATGGTGGGTGAGAACAAGAATGAGGAGAGGGAAGATGTGGGAACAAAAGCAATAATACAAACCTTGTGTCCAGCTAGCATCAAGGCCACAACCTAGTAGTTCCAGCAATATCTGAGTTCTCAATGCTCATTATCACATGCAAGAGCTTTCCACCAACATTTTAGACCATTATTTCACAATTGTTTGGGATCTTCAAACTCTATTCCTTGACATACCACAGATAAGTGGCACTTTGTGTCACTCTTCACTTCCCACCAATCTTTACAGACTTTTAGCAAAGTTACACCTGCAGAATTCAGTGAATTTATCTCTTTCTGGTCTGAGTGAAAATCTCAATAAATAGCTGCCAAGTACATACATTCCTCCACTTCATTATCACTACTTATAATGTGTTTTCAGGCTCATTTACTACCCTATATCTGTGAACTCATTGCCATGGCTCTGTATCCCACTCATGAAGCACCCCTTAACCACTTATCAAAGTACATCTATAAGCTGCTTGCACATTATTTCCTAGATAACAATTCCATGTTCCCCTGGACACATTTCAATCTCAGTGTGAAAGCTGGCACCAAAGACATCATCATTATTCCCAATCTGTGTCTCTGTTAGAGTTGTGCTCATGTATAAAGTCTGATGTGATTTGTCTGTCCTCCTTTCTCATAACCACTACCATGTCTAATATTAAAAGCATCAAGACCTGGCCTGACATATGTCTAATGGAGTACCACAATGATAATGACAACTTGTGTGCCATGAAATTCACTAAGTGGCAATGGAGGGCTAATGAGAAGAAGACAAAGGAGGAGTAGAGGAAGGTAGAGGAGGAGCATCAGAGGGTGAAGGCAGAGACAGAGGTGAGCCACAAGGTGGTGAAAGAGGCAGAGCACAAGAGGGCTGAGGAAGCAGCCAAAAAGAGAGTAAGTCCATAGCACCTCACATGTCACATGCTAACCATCATATGCAGAGCAGGTACAAGCAGAGCAGAGCACTGCCAAGGAGAAGGGCAAGAAGAGGGCAATGCCAGAGTGTGTCCAGTGTATGAACTGAGGGTTCAAGTGCAAGCTTGGACCTGGCAAGTCCATGTCACGCCTTGTGTGCATCAAGATGAAAAGTACATATGTAAGTGTAAGCATCTGGACATGGGAAGCTGGAGTGACAGAGGAAAAGAGTGGAGCAGGAGTTGCCACAGGGGAAGAAAAAGAGGGTGCAAATGGAGGTAAAGGAGAGTGGGTTGAAAGGGTTAGAGAGGGCTAAGGAGAGTGTGGAGGCCCTGTGTTACAATAGATGGCTATACCTTCTTCTTTAATTAGCTCTTCCACTTTAGATTAGTGTGACTCATACTTTTCCTTATCCATGACTCCCAGACACTCCCATCTCTCTGATCAACTCATAGTTTGGATCAGATCGTAGTTCCATTACCTCATCTATTCCTTTCTTCCTTCCACTATTCCAGGACTGACTATCTGTACTTGGTAATGTATAGCCCCATGTCTTGTAGTATAAAGAACCTCCAGCAATGTAGACTAGCTCTCCAGCTAGTTCCATACAATTCATGTATATTTTCTGGTGTTCTCCCATCAGCATTTCTCTAAGTCCTCACCTTACTTTGGAGTAGGTGCTAAGTGTTAGTTCTTTGATAAAAGGGATCAAAGAGTTCACTTGAAGATTGCCTGGATTGTAACAAAAGAACTAGCTCTTTACATACTGCTCATGTTGCTTAACACTTGCCCAACATACTGTATCAGACTATAACCCCCTCAAAAACCCAAATCTCTCTTCAGAGGGCAAGGCATTCTATATTGCCCAACAAAGAACCTCCCAGATAATCTAAGAAAATGAAAGAGCCTTAAGGCCAAGAGAAGAAGCCAATGTTTAGCACTGGGCCCAACAATGAATTGAAAGACAGACCTTCCAGGAAGGCTCCCCTCCTCCATTGCCAGCTAGAAGAATAACAGACCATCCAGTAGATCCAGGAGCTCTTTTAACTCAACTACCAGGAACTCTAGACCAACTCCTGTGATCAACCCTTCACCACCCTCTCCCAATCCAGACATTCATCTTCCTGGACCAGAAGAAGAGCATACTGAATCTGATGCCTCTGACAATGACATGGGCAAGGAATCTTTGCCAAAAGATTTTACTGGGAAAGTAAAAGATGCCAACTGGTGGCTCTGAGTGATGAAAGCATGGAGGAATATAAAGAAGGACAAACTCACTAATGAACAATACATAACTACCACCCTTGCTAGGATGAGTAAAGAACAAGGAAAAATCTTTGCCAAAGGATACTACAACAAGCTCAACAGTAACAACAATTACAAGAAATGGAGTGTATTTGAGGAACTATTCAATAACTCCTTCACCTCCAAAGACAAAGCAGCAGACATCAGAAGAAAGATAAAGACCTTCTGTATGAAAGGAATCTTCATAGAAGCCTTTAAAGGCTACACCACCTAGTTCAATCTCCTCCTCAGTCTAGCCAAAATGACCAATGACACCATGATTTGTAATCTCTACTGCTGCAGACTTCTATTCAACCTGATTAGCGACATGCTTAGGGGAACCAAACTCAAAGACCTCAAAAGGTGGATGACCTCAGCCAGTGCCCACACCCAGGCCTATGAATGACTCCATGACTTCCAAAAAGGGAGATTCCAATCCACCAGAGCCAATCCTAACACCATGGATATGAACCATATTACTCTCTCTGGACCAGAAAAAGCCCACCACAATTGGGACAAAAGATATATTATATATGTTATAAAATAGGATATCTTAGCAGATTCCATCCCAGACACCCAGCCTACAAGAAGCCATACATTCCACCAGGGACCCCCCCTCCTTGCCCCTTCCAAAATCCTGAAAGAGTAAAGGAAGTCCAAACCATCAAAGCAAAGCCTAACAAACTAGACTTCTATGTCCAAAACTTAATAAAGGAGAAAAAGGTTTTAAAAAGGGAAGTGTTATGAACTTTGAAAGAGTGTCATGATGGAAGCAAAAAGCCCCACTCTTATAAAACAGAATTGATCAATTGAGTCAACACCAGTGAGGATTTTTGAACAGGAGACTTGGAATGACATCATGTGCTCCTTCCCTTCCAACTGTAACTCTACCAAGAAATGAGAAGTCTATATTCATCCCCATAACCTTCTCCACAGTAGGAAGCAAAAGCATTGTCACCTCCCCTGCCCTCATTGACTGTGGAGCTACTTCCTGCTTCATAGATTATGCCTTTGCAGAAGAACAAGATTTCCTCATTCTAGCTAGCAGAAAGCAACAAGCAATCATTCTAGGGATGACCTGGTTAGCCAAAAGAAACCTCTCAATCGACTGGACCTCTAGGACTGTCAAAGTCAGAATACCAGGAAATCCCAGAAAATGAGATGGACAAAAGGCATTAGCACAAAGATACCTCCTCAAGTTTTTGGACAGAGATATGGACAATCACCTAACCAAAGCATATCAAAAGTGATTCTACAAAATGCCAGAACAAGTTAGAAAAGTCACCCTATCCACCACCTTTGCTCAAGAAGCAAAGAGAAATCACCACACCATCCCTCCCAAATACCAACACTTCACCAACATGTTCATGGAAGAAGAAACCACTGAACTTCCCCCCTCACAATCCTTCAACCATGAAATAAAACACCTTCCTAGCTTCATATCTAAAAAAGCCAAAAATTACTTCCTCAATCCTGAAGAAGTTGAAGCCTGCAGAAACTCCATAAATGACAACTTTGCCTCTGGAAAAATCCAGCCATCCAACTTCCCCAAAGCAGCCCTCTTCTTCTTCATCCAGAAGAAAGATGGTAAACTCATACCATATCAAGGCTATTGACACCTAAACCAACATACTGTCAAAAACACATACCCTCTTCCTTGTATCTCTGACCTCATTGATAAACTAAAGAGGTTGTCCATCCTCACCAAATTAGACATCTGTTGGGGGTACAATAATATCCTTGTCAAACCTGAAGATTGCTGGAAAGTAGCATTCATTACACCATTTGGACTCTTCAAACCAACAGTAATATTCTTCAGGATGTGCAACTCTCCTATTAACTTCCAAGCTTATATGGATGATGCCTTCTCCAACTTCCTTGCAGAAGAATGGCTAGTCATTTACATGGACAACATCCTCATTCACTCTGCCAACCTGGAGAAACATGAAATATGTACCAAAAAAGTCCTCCAGTGCTTCCGTAAACAACACCTGTACTTCAAACCAGAGAAATGTTTTTTCAACCAGTCAAAGGTAGAATACCTGGAATTAATGGTCTCCAAAAATCACATTCACATGGACACTACCAAACTTTCTGTCATTAAAGACTGGAAATCCCCCAAAAACATAAAGGCAGTCCAATTTTTCATTGGATTTTGCAACTTCTACCAAAAATTCATCCCTGCCTTTTCTGATATTGCCAGACCTCTTCTTGACCTCACCAAGAAAGGAACTGCCTGGACATGGGGGGATTCACAACAATGCACCTTTTGCACCTTCTAAAATGCCTTCCTCCACCAACCTGTTCTACATACCCCTGATACCAATTGACCATTCTTTCTCATGACCAATGCTTTCCTAACAGCGGCCAGAGGAGTTCTTATGCAAAAAGACCTGAACAGCAACCTTCATCCCTGTACTTACTTCTCAAAATCATTCAGCAAAGCAGAGCAGAATTATAACATCTATAACAGGGAATTGCTTGCAGTCATTTTAGCCCTCAGAAATGGTGCCACTATCCTTGGGGTACTGAACACCCTGTTACCATTATAACCAACCATAAGAATCTCACTTGCTTTCATGAACTCCAGAAGTTAACCTGACAATATGTCTGTTGGCAGAGGTTTTTGTAGGACTATGATCTCACCATCCTTCATCTCCCTGGTACATTTATGGGGCTGGCTGACATCCTGTCCCACAAGGACAATATGGACACACTGCTGACAATGACAACCTCCAACTACTACCTGATTCCCTCTTCACCCAGTCCCTAGACCTCACCATTGCAGAGAAATTTGCTGCCTCTTCCAAGCAAGACTCTTTAGTAATCTCAGCCCTCCAAGCAATGAACAATGGCTCCTCACTTCTCCCTCACACAAAATCCAACAATTGAATGTTTGATGGCATCCACCTTACCTACCAAGAATGTACTTTTACATTCCTGAAACCTGCCAACAACCCCTCCTTTCCTCTTTACACAATTCCCTTCACAGTGGTTACACTAGTTTCTTGCATACCCTTTCCCTTCTTTTCTGTGACTACTGGTGGCCTCGAATATCCACTAAATTCATGTGCAAATACATCACAGGCTACACATACTGCCAGCAACACAAAGTTAGCACCCATCCTACTTCCCCTCCTCTTATCCCTATTACCACCTCCACTATCCACCTCTTCCAACATCTCTTCATGGACCTCATCAGTGGCCTCCCCACCTTGGGGGGCTTTAACAGTGTGTTGGTTGTGGTCAACCATGGCCTTACAAGGAAGGTGATACATATTTATCTCTTGCAATAAAACCATCTCCACCCAAAGAGTGGCAGAACTCTTTTTAAAACACATCTTCCCTAGATTCAGATTGCACAATAGAGTTATCTCTGATTGAGGACCACAATTTGCCTCTATCTTTGCACTTGAACTTTCCTGTCTCCTATACTATGACATTGTGATGTTTACTGCCTACCACCCCCAAACCAATGGAGAAACCAAACAAGTTAATCAAGAACTAGAAACATATCTACACCTTTTTTGTCAAAAAAACCCAACTTCTTGGGTGGATGTTTTCCCTCTTGCTGAATTCCACCACAACTCCATGACCCACTTAGCTATCCAAGATTCTCCATTCCATCTTATGATGGAATACCACCCCCAATCATATTCCAAAATTGGACCCACCTTTGTCCCTGCACTTCTGATCACCTCAGATAAATTTCCACCACCAGAGATGAAGCAAAAGCAGCCCTAGAGTGATCACAATGGACTATGGCCAAATGCTCCCATCAAAAGTACACTCCATTCTCAGTGGGTCAACAGGTACATATGGTTAGAAGCCACCAATCTTCCCCTGTCTTTGAATGCAAAACTGTTCTCCAAACAACATGGCCCTTTCAAAGTTAAAGAAGTAATCTGCACCATTGCCTATGAACTAACCCTACCCAAGCATACCTGGAAACTGATGAACACAGACTGAACTTTCCCCAATCTCCTCTGGATCTGTTGCACCTGGAAGAGGAATACAAACCAAGTCACATCATCAAATATAAAAGGAAAGGCTGATCATGTCAGTACCTAGCCACATAAAAGGGATACCCCATCTCTAAAGCTACATGGGAAAATGAAACCAACTTCATACAGTACATGCCAAGGAAATCTTGAACAAATATAAGACTGCCTACCAACTCTAATTTTCCCATGTCCCCACCTCCATTGTACCACTCCCAGATCCCAGCCACCCTCAACCTCTCCAAACACAACCTTGACTTCCTTTGATGACACTTCTTCACTTCAGAAACTCCATCCCCTACTCAACTCCTTGCTACAACCAGACATTGCTATGAATGCTCCTGCTTCTGCCACCTATCCTACTTCCTATTCCATCATTCTTACTAGATGCCTACTGCACCCTCCTTCTTTGATGACATCTTCATCACCCCTCCCATAAAAGTCCACCACCTCTTCCCCTTTCTTAGACAAGTAGTCTTTGCAATTATCCTTCAAGTGTCCATCTTCAACAACTTCCTTTGCATCCACTATGCTATCAACAGATCCCAACAACTCTTCCACTTGGTTGGTTTGTATCAACAAATTTACCTCCACTACCAGCTCTTTAAACAAAATGATATGCAATATGGAACTGGATCAAACAATCCAGCCCTCACTAAATCCCTCCTTGAGATCAGAAATGAAGTACTGGAACTCTTCTACTGTGTAGGATTTTGTAGGGTGGTCAACAACGTGGAATCAAATGACTTCACCTACCTCATTTGACCCATCCTCACCTCAGTCACCACCAAAGAACAATGCCAATACCTATCTGACACTATTATCTTTCCTAACCCCCCTATCTACCCAAGTGACCTATTCACCAGAGAAACAAGAGTACCATCCCCTGTCCATCCCAGAGAACCCTACTCTCCTTCTCCACTCCACATTCCATCTCCTGCTCATCCTCAACCCTCTACCCTGTTCCCACCCCCTATCCCAGCTGATTCTTCAATCATCAAGGAAGAAGTCTTCACACTGAACCCTGGATGTACCCAAATTCCTTCCAACCCCAGAGGCATGCTCTGCAATATCATTAATTCTCTCTCCTGCCTTCACATCAACCAACCACCTCCAATCCAATTTGTTGAGGTCACTCCTCAGACAGGCCCCACTTGTTGTTACTGATCTACCCACTCCATGTCCTTTTCAATCCAATCCACCAACACTACTAGAAGGAATGGAGGCAGAAGTTGACAAAACTGCTTCATCTGTGGTGATCTTGGACATGTGTGAAGAGATTGCCCCAACCACCTCCCTGACTGCACTCCCTCATCCAACTCTGAGTACTGGAATTTCAAGGTCAATGAAGGAGACCTTTCTGGACCAGACAGGGGATAACAGATGGGTGGAACCATCCACCTTATGACAGGGTAATGTTACAATAGATGGCTATATCTTCTTTAATTAGCTCTTCCACCTTAGATTAGCATGACTCATACTTTTCATTATCTGTGACTTTTGAACACTCCCTCCTCTCTGATCAACTCATAGTTCTGATTGGATCGTAGTTCTATTACCTCATCAATTCCTCTCTTCCTTCTACTCTTCTAGGACTGACCATTTATACTTGGTAATACATATGTAGCCCCATGTCTTGTAGTATAAAGAACCTCCAGTAATATAAACTAGCTCTCCAGCTAGTTCTACACAATTTATGCATATTTTCTGGTGTTCTTCCATCAGCATTTCTCTAAATCCTCACCTACTTTGGAGCAGGTACTGTTTACCTGAAGATTGCCTGTGTCATAACACCCTGGGCACTATTCAGGTCCTCAAGGAACTCTGAGACTTCCTCAAGGTGGTGTGTAGGTGGGGAATCAAAGAGTTCACCTGAAGATTGTCTGTGTCATAACACCCTGGGCACTATTCAGGTCCTCAGGGAACTCTGAGACTTCCTCAAGGTGGTATGTAGGTGGCTGGACTGCCAAAATGCCCTTCTTGAGTATCTTGTGGTGCAGCAAATATATCTGTAGTTGCTCAGTATAGTCACTATACATATTAATACATCAGGAAAACATCCCTTTGCTTATTCACCTTAAATATAAATATACTTGTTTTAATTGTTTTTCTTTTTATAAATTTCAAAGATGGCAGGATGTGTGAGATTAACATGCTCTAACATTTTTTAAATTTGGAAAAAGGAAAACAAGTCCACTTCTTGATAAATAAGTATATTTAATGGTGAATAATGGTGAATAAGCAAATGGAGGTTTTCCTGATGACTAGTAGGGTAAACTATATCTGTAGTTGCTTAGTATAGTCACTGAGCAAAAGGCTACAGTACAATGTATCTAATAAGGTAGTCATTACATAAGCAAGTGACTGAACTACCTATCTTGAATCCATTCCAACACTTCTCCTCAATCAAGATGGGGTAGTCAAAGTGGAAAAATAGTCTAAATAATAGAAGAAATAAAATCTACCTATGAAATATTTCCAATCAATGGATTAATCATGTCTGTATTGTAGTAAATGCATGCATAGCATCCATGCATGGTTGTGTATTGCTATATCCAAGCAGTGTTCATATTAGGCAAGTTATGCCTTGGCAAGTTTTTTTGCTATCACCACTTGTGCACCCATCCTCAATTGCCTCTGGGGGCTGCATCCTTGCATATCATGCCTCAGGAACACTTCCCCAACCTCTGTACTCCATGTACATCACAACTGACACATCCAATCAGCCTGATTTGGCCTTGGTACAACTGTCCAACTTGATATATGCATTTTCTCATTTGAGTGTGACTAACTTCTAGCTCACAATTTCTCTTTTCCTTGTTCTTGTGGTGGGTTGGTAGGTTTGATCAGATGTCTTGGGTGATGGCTGGATGGTCTGGATGGCCTAGGTACATCTGTCATCAACCACTTTTGCTGTTCTTGCTGATGCTGCTTGATTTCAGCTCTCTTCTTCATATCAACTCATTTCAGCCATAACATGTGCAGCTCAATGCACTAGCCTTTCTGCCTCATTTCCTATCAATTCCAACACTATCCATGTCACTCTGGCACTCCATTTCATCTCTGACACTTTCCAAATTGGCTTGCTTGTCCAAATGGCCTCTAGGCCCAATATCTCAATTTAGTGCATTCATTTCACTGATGTACTGCTCCTTGTGGCTTTCACAACATCTCCTGTGGTCCTTGAAGCAGCCTGGGTCATTCTGCCACAGCACTTTGCCCTTGGCACTCCTATTTTCAACATATTTGCCTTTATGGCTTTTTGGTCCTCTATCTTGACATAGTGACTTTGTACTGCCAATGCACTGCTTCTTGTTGTTTCTGGTGCATCTTCCATTGCCCCTGACTCCATCTGGATTATTCTGCTGCAGCACTTCATTCTCAGCAACTCCCAATTCAACTTCTTTGTCCATTTGACCTTCCAGGCCTCTAACTTGAGTTGGTGGATTCATAACATCATTGGATCACTTCATAACATCTTCAGGATGTTCTTGCGTACTCTGGAGGTCACCAGGTACATGCACTTTGTTGTCCCACACATTCCACTCATCTCAAGCTCCCTCAGGTGAACCTTTCCCTTTCTGTCACTCTAAACACTCTGGAACTTGATCTAACATATTTCATGCTGTTTTAGGCCTGTTACAAGGGTCCTTTTTGCCCTCATGTGCTCTCAACACATCTGCTCCATTGTTGGTAGGTCCAATGTCACAGCTTGCCTCTAGACTCTGCTCCCCCTCAAGCTCAATGCTTGGGAGCTCATCTTCTCATGCAGAATTTTCATGTGGGTCTGGAAGTGGTGGTGGTGGGACTGAGGATATGTCAGGTTTGTCTGTGAGTCCATCAAGGTGCACTGACAATGTTTGGTAGCATTTGTTGTGCACTCATGTGCTTGCTCATCCTATCTCCCCCTCAATCAACACATTGCAGTGTGTCTCATCATCCTCACCCTCAACTTGCACTTCCCTGCAGCTCCCTATAACCTCCCTATGGGCCTGTAGGTCTCCATTTCCATGTGCAACATCTCCATTATGCCATCTGGTCAGTTTACCACCTGATGCTATGTGTGTTTCAAGTCATGACCAGTTTTTTTGGGTACATGAGCTCTTTACTTCATTTGGGGGCTTGGTAGACATCATGGGTCAATGCATTTCATCACCATTGTTGCCCATTGCCTTTGCACTCCCTCTTAACACCTTTTCAACTCCTGACTCAACCTCCTGGGCCACCAGCTCACCATCTCAATCTGGCATGCCTCAGGCTTGTCAGGCAGCTCTGTGGGTGTGTCTGGATGATGCTTACATTACCTGTCATGTCCCCAGGGTCTTCCAACAGTCTCTTTAGCTCCTGAAACTCAGTGGCTGGTCTGTTATGGCTACATGATACACTCCATGTGCTTGCACTATCCTCTGGGTTGTCACCTTGGTCCATCATGGCCTTGGCATCATCCTCCACTCCAGCATTGTCAGTTGTCAAATGGCCATCTCACTTCCCCATGAGCAACATGCTGGGCTGGTCTGGTGCATTTGTGTCCACAGACACATTTGCTATACCCATTGCAGCAGTCTTATTCATGGACATCTCTGGTCAACTTTCTTTGTCAATACACTCATGTGCTTAACCTGGTCTGTTGGCCATTTGAGTACCCTCATCAACCTCCCCAACCTCAATCTCATCACCCACTGCCTCTTGGCCCTCTCTGTGTGATCTTCTGACATGTGGCATCCATATTGTGTGCATGGTTCTTGACTTGTTGTTTGGTCCAGGGTCTGCTTTCTCACCCTCTCCTGGGCTTCTGCTAACTCTGTTAAAAGGGGTTGTGTGCTCTGTAGACACTCAGTATAGTCACTGTATAAGTAAAATGGTAGGTAGTACCTATAGATACTCAATATAGTCACTATATAAGCAAAATGGTAGGTAGTATCTGTAGACACTTAGTATAGTCACTGAGGTAGAAGCTACAGTACAAAAATGCTAATATGGTATGATTAGGTAAGCTAGTGGCTATGCCACCTATCTCATATGAATTCCAACAAACTCTTCCCTGGCCTGTTGACTTCTCCATGCACTGGGGTGATTCATTGAATTTCTTTGTTAGATAGTCCAGATATTCCTGCATTGTTTTGTAGTGTTGGAATTGAATGGAAATGGGTATCAGAACCATGCATGATATTGTTTGTTGCACAAGTTTGTCCTTGTAGTTGTGAAATGGGATTGATGGGGTTTCTATGAGATATTTTGTCAGATGCTGCTTTTCAATAAGCCACTAAATCATTGTGGGCCATGTTGACCAATTTTGACCATCCGCTCTGAGCTTGACAATTTGAATTTCCTTGTTTGTGGCCATTGTGGGATTTTAAATCTGGTGAGCTGACTACTGAGCTGGATCAGGGCTCATAACCTGTAGCAAATATATCTGTAGTTGCTCAGTGTAGTTACTGAGCAAAAGATTACACTACAAAGTATCTAATAAGGTAGTCATTACATAAGCAAGTGACTGGACTACCTATCTTGAATAAATTCCAACATGTGGAGCTGAAAATGGAGGAGGTATATAGGTTGGAGGATAAGGATAAGGACATAGAGATAGGGGTGAAGGATTTCAAGATGAAGGGACATGACTGTGGAGGCAGCCAGGGCAGAAGTGAGAGCTGGAGTGGAGCAGGAAGAGCAGGGGAGTGGAGAAGGGAGTGAGAAAGAGAGTGGAGAAGGTGTTGGACCATGAACAATGAGGATACATACCAAAATGACAACACAGAATTCAAAGAATAGATATAAGTACTGTACTTCCCCTTCTACCATCTCTCATCCCATTATACAGCATTAAGAGGTGAGTACTATCCACTCCATTATCTTATCACAAAAAAACAGACATCTAACCACCTAGTAGTCCTTGTATTTTCTAGGTACATATCATTTCCATTACATGGCATTGAGAGTCCTCATATCTTCTAGTTCTAACAGGTTATGAGCCCCATGGTCTTGATATAAAAGACCTGGAACCACCTAGAAGGGCTATGAGACCTTGTGCCAGACAATGAGACAATAGAATATTGTACTCACCGATATGTAGGATCACATTGTGTGCACATGATACACATCCCCAATATTGCACATATATTGTGCTCACAACCCTTAATCCTTAACCACTGTCTTCATCTAACCAGAACAGTGAATGCCCTCCAGACTCAGAACCTACTCTGTCACTAAAACAGTACTGCTGGACTCTAAGCCAATCACCTGTGCAACCATATAGACACCACCATTATCTCAATCAATCAGCTCACCTTTTGCCATTACCACAACCAGCACAAGCGCAAACAACACCATCAGCACCACTGCTAGTGCCATGGATACCACACTGATGATCAAGCTACTCAAGCTAAGTCAGAGCAACCTTGAGAAGATCAAAATCCTTGACGACATGGCCAAACACAACTGGCCAACCTGGTCAGAGGCAATGCTAAACCTTTTTCTGTTGAATTCCTGTGGCAGCTATATACTTGGCACCTTCTCCCATTCTAGTGATGACATGTCTGAAGCTGCAACCAACTGGGATATCAACAACCTCTGCATCATCATGGCAATTAAAACAAGGTGCACCCAAGAAGAAAGCCACTTCTTGTGTGGTTTCACTAATGCTAAGGATGCCTAGGCTGTTTTCTGCAACTGTCATAAAAAAGTCAGCCCTGTTGTGCAAGTCCTCCTCATTCAAGAGGTGTTGGAGGTGCAATTTCACCAATCTGATCACCTCTCCACCACCACTATCAAACTGCATGACATTATGGACTGCATATATGTTAGATGGGTGAATTGCACACCTTGTGAAGACTCTACCATATTTAGTATTCCAGCCATATTGTGGCATATTATTTGTCTTTGTTTTGCTGTTAGTTTTATTCCTGGAGTGTCACAGTGACCACTTTCCTTAGCTTCTCACTGTGGATCAGATATGTATAGTTTCCACTTCAATACAATTAGCTTTCCACTGTGGACTCCAGCTGTGTGGTTTCAGCTGTTATAACAATATATACTATTGGGATTCCCAAGCAGGATGATTTCTTGTTCATTCTCCTCATGAACATCATGAGTTGTGAGTTCTCTACCCTGTGCAACTTGAACCACATCACTGACTGTATCAATGTGAGCACAGCCACCAAGCCCTACACATCCACACACCTGCTCAAACACCTCAACATGGAGTAGCAGCTCATTGACAGTGAGAAATTTTGTTCCTTGATGAAATTAGGCTAATGAGCAGACAAGTTAAACTAAAAGCTATTAGTAAATAATAACAAGATGCATAGCAAAAAGAAATATCTCACCTCAGTCTTGAGTATGAAGTTTTGGAGTGAGGTGTGATGAAGCAAAAAAAGGTCTCTAGTGTCTGCACATGATTATGTAATATATCCTCAACATACCACAACTTGTCAATTTACAACATGCCCACTTGGCAAGTGATGGATTAAAAAATAATACCCATATCTCTAGTGAAGTGCATATATATTGCTTCTCTCATGTGAGTCCTTTTGTGAGCACATCAGCAACTTGGTCCATTTTTGGAATGTACTCAACAGTGATTTCCTTTCACTCAACTTTCTCCCTAATAAAGTGATGACAGATCAGAATGTGCTTGGTCTGATTGTGGAACATAGCATTCTTTGCAAGAGCTATGGCAGATTGATTGTCAATCAGTAGTATTGTGGGGTTGCAGGAGATTGCATCAAGTTTATGAAAAAGAGTTCAGAGCCAAACAGCTTCATGGCAGTGGCAGTGGCCATGTATATATTCAGATTCAGTACTCAAGAGAGTAATAGTGGATTGCTTCTTCAAGGACCAACTGATAGCTGTGCCAGCTAAAATGAAAACATAGCCAGTAATAGACTGGCAGTCATTTACATTGGTTGCTCAATCTGTGTCTATGGAACCCAATAGGTCTATGCTTGTGTTGCATTGAAAAATGAGGTGTGCATCTGTTGTATCACATAGATAGTAGTAGACTTGTTTGAGCACAGTTATGTGTGCATGACCTGAAGTGGCTGTGTGTCTGCTGAGGATGCCAACAGCAAATGTGAGGTCAGGATATGTAGCTAAACATTGCATACATGAGTGCACCAAGGGCACTTTGGTACTCTTTTACATCAACTTTGGTATCTTCCAGTTTGATGAGCTTAGTATGTGTGTTGATTGGAGTAGTGACTGGGTGGCTGCTGGCCATGTCATAACATTCAAGTATTGACTCAATGTACTGGCATTGTGATAATTCAATTGTTCATTTTTTTACAGTTGCAGATAATCTCCATGCTGAGGATCCAGTGTGCCTCACTAAGGTCAGTCATTTTGTATTCCTAGGTGAGCTGGATTTTGAGCATTTCAATGGCCTGTGTGTTGTTTGACAGTGCCATTTTGTTGTCAATGTACACTGCAACTATGATTAGCATGCCATCTTCAACTTTGTAGAATATACTCTAATCTGCCTGACAGCATGTGAATCCAAGTGACTCAAACCCAGCTTGTAGGAGTGTGTACCAAGATTTGTGGGCTTGCTTTAGTCTGTAAAGTACTCAGAGGAGGTGCCAGACTTTGTAGCATATGGGGTGAAAGCCAGGGGAAGGCTCAAGGAATACTTCTTTGTCACATTTTTCATTTAAAAAGACTGATTTTATGTCCATTTGATGGATTTTGAGGTTGTACTTAGCAGCAAGAGCAAGGAGTACTCAAATGGCTGAGAATTTGGTGACAGGAGCAAACATGTCCATGTGATTGACTCCATGGACCTGCATGAAGCCTTTGACTACAAGATGGGCTTTGTATTTTTCAATTTCACCATTCAGTCCATATTTGATCTTAAAGACCCATTTTGAGTCAATTACCTTTTGGTTGCATGGGCAATCAACTTCCTCATACATATGTATGTACAATCTGATCTTCTTGAAAATGTTCAGTTCATCCATCATTGCTTTGTGCCAGAGGTCTGAATCTGAACATCTCATCACCTTGTTGTAGGTGCATGGTTCATTGTTTGTGCTTATATCAGCATGATACACACATTTGTTTGCTTCTATTGCATGCCCACTCACTCCTGCAATGTCTATCCCCTCACTATCTCCCTCATCTTTCCCATGGGTGCCATCATCTTTACTGTTCCCACTGTCTCAATTTCCTTTCTGCCCAATTTTTGGCTCACTTCCCCAGGTCACCTTATCATATGAGTTGACAAGGTAGTGAGGATCATCATCACAAACTGGCACTTTTCTCTGTTGTGTTGACCTGCAGACTTCAGGAGGTGGAATCAGACATGAGTAAGGAGCTGGTGGGCCTCAATTACATAGGTGTGTTTGACCTTACTGATGACCAGCACTGCATTATACAGCTTGCCAAGTTGTTTTGAGTGATGGTAGTCATGTTGCATGATGTGTGGCTTTCACTTGTATCAAATGGTTCATTTTCAGTGTGTTCCATTTCTGCTTCACTTTCTGCTTCACTTTCCTCACTCATTTCATAGTCAGAGGCAATTTGGATGCTTGGGATTGATTTTACAGGTCCTAGGGAGTTGTCCTTGGAAGGGTTTTGTGAGTTTTCAGGTTACAATTGATTTGATATCATGTCATTTCAGGTGCTGACATTAATTTTTACTCATGTAGGTCCATTGCTGTCTCCCTTGTTGAAAACCATATCCCTGGATGCAAGAACTTGACCAGTTGGATGATGTGGGCATACAAATGCACTGTGGTTTTCAGCATATCCAAGGTATATGCATTCAAGTGATTTCAGATTGAGTTTTCAGTGCTTTTTGTCAAGTATGTGCACATGTGCTTTGCAGCCAAAAATTTGTAGGTGCACAATTGACAGTTTATTTCCTATGAACAGTTTGTATGATGTAACATTCCCATCAACAGCATCCATTGGGACTTGATTTAAATATGGGCTGCATAGAGGACTGCATCATCCCAGTATGAATTGGGTAAGCCTGTATTATGTAGCATTGATTGTGCACTTTCCATGAGTGTGCAATTCATTCATTTGCTGATGCTGTTTTCTTGTGGAGTATAGGTGTTCAACTTTTCATGGTGGATCTCTTTCTTCATCAAGAGTCTTGAAAAGACTTTGAACCATATTCTCTGCTGCCATCAGATCTAAATAGATTTGCTCATTCCCCAGTAACTGTTTCAACATATTCAATGTATGTATGCTTTTATCTGATTAGGTACTTCATCTAAATTTAGTCTTTAATAGTTTGACCACAATGTGATGTGAATATCCATCAATATAGGTCACAAAGTATGAATATCCTGTTTGGGATTACACCTGCATTAGTCTGCATACATCTGAGTAAGTCTGGTAGAGAAGGCATGGGTTTTTAACCATTGACTTCTGCACTATCTGCTCACAGTGCTGCTTGCCTTCAAGGCATGGCTTGCAGGTGTCATTTGTGTCATTAGTGTTGCCACAGTCCAGTTAACTGCAGACCAGTTCCAGTCTCATTCAGTTTTTACATAGCTTGGTTTACATAAGCAAACTAAATCATACAGCAAACTAGGTTCTAGTTTTTCATAGTTTGGTTACAGTTCTGAACTATACAAAACTGCCAACCAGTCCAGACTGGTTCCAAACTTGTTCTGACCACATATGTATAAATACAGAGATTCAGAGAATGGTATGAGGTGTCCAATCCATCATGGAGCTACAACACAGTTTCTTACACTATCATACTAGTATGGCACTAAAGTGGCACTATAGCCCACATGCCATGGTCACCACTGTGCTGCAGCCCACAGCATGTCAAGTAGTAACTGGTTTTTGTCTAGTCTTTGTGATGCTAGTACTGGCAATGGCAGCAGCAGCATGTGTCACCATTCAATGGCCACTAGAGGTTTGCAGTCTCTCAGTGGTGTGGCTAGCAATGTCTAATGATTTTAGTGTGAACTGCAGTGGTTGAAGTTACATGTACCTCTTTGGGGTTTTCATTGCAGTACCATCATGATGTTCCAAGTGTGTACCCTTTGTGGGGACTTCATGTGAGACATGAAGGGTCATGAAGGGTAAATACTAGATGCTGATAGAGTGAACAAATATGTATGTACCATCTGATCAGTGATCACCACTGTTGTAGCTGGAGAAAAGGTCTATTTGCAAATGTTGAGAATGTCCTCCACCAATAGGCCAAGGGAAGTAGTGATGGATGGGCTGGGCCTGAGGCCCTCAAGCCCCCAGGCCAAGCTCTATATAGGCCAGGCCAGGCCCACATTGAGGGCTTTAGAGGGCTCAGGGCCTGGCTTCATCTTGACAAAGGCCCAAGCCTTGGGCCCAGGCCCAGGCTTCTTCAGTTTGCTGGTAGGAAATTACATGGGTGTGGGTTTATTACCAAATATGGTGATTCTATAGTAAGTTGCAGCTTGCTTATTGTTTTTTCAACCAGACTCATCCAGTACTCCTCATTCTCACCTTCAGCTTATCCTCAACTAACAATAACACCAACAAACAACATAGCCAACATCCTTGCCCTCATCCTCACTTTCAACTAACAACAACAAACAATGCAACACACACAGATTTGCATGTGTTGTATTGTTCCTCATTTTGTTCTCATACTCATCTTAGCTCAACCAACAATGATGTTGACAATAAACAATGAATCTCACCCTCACCCTCAACCAATGATGACAATAAGGAACAATGCAACACACACAATTGTGTGTGTTGTGCTGTCTCTTGTCTTGCCCTCATCCTTGTCCTCACTCTCACCACCTCACTCTCACCCTTACCTTCATTCTCTTTGTCCCTTTTGTTGCCTTCTCACCTCATCTTCACCCTTAGACCAATGAAGACAACAAATAGCAGCAACAAGCCACAACACCACTGCCTTGTCACCCCCATTGCCTTCATTTCTCTCTCAACACATTCACCCTTCACCTTGTCCCCACCCTCACTCTCATTCTCCTCACTCTTGCCCACCCCTCCTGTCTGCTCAATGAGGATTGTGGAACAACAGCACAATATATGCAATCACACATGTTGTGTTGTTATTCCTCTTGTTCTTGTCCCCACCCTTGCTCTTACCTTTTCTATTTGCTTGATGGGGACAGTGCCCTCACCCTCATCCACCTTCCTCTCTCATCCTTGCCCTTGCCCTACCTTCTTGCTCCTGCCCCTCTTATCAAGCATATGCAAAAGCAATATCGCAACACATACAATTGTGCACATTATGGTGTCATTTCTCCCACACTCACTCCCACCACTGGTAACCCATGGACACACACAAAAACATATAAGCCTGGACCTAGGCCCAGGCCCAGCCCAAGCCCACCATTAGGGCCTGGCCTGAGATTTTGATAGGCCCAAGCCCTGAGAGGCCAGGCCCAAGCCCGGGCTTTCAGGCCAGGCCAGGCCCATCCATCACTAGAAGGAACTATTAAAAAAGAAACAAGAAACAAGATGGTGAATTGAGAATGGTACCAGACCATATATGTAGTATCTGGTATAACTTGGACAGCGGATAGATGGTACAGATATGTGATACTGTACCGGATAGAAAGATAAAGGCTTGACTTACCTTGGACTGGACATAGAAGACATGGGATACGATGGAGATTACTTGGAAGACATCTGAACAAAGGGGAAATGACAGAATGTAGCTGTAGAGAGCTAGAGGCTCCTACAGCACATAGAATCAGAGCAACAAGCTCTCCTGATTTATCAAGGCAACCAGCAATGGAAGTGGCATGCCACCATTTCCAGGCCGCAAGTGTTTAATCTGGCAATTTTAAATGAGAAGGTCCTCACAGACACCCACAACCAACTCATTCAAAAGCTCAACAGTGATCAGTATCAGATGATCCAAACTGTATGTCCCCTGCTTCCTCCCTTTCATCCCATGCTCATTATGCATTTATCTGCCACTTTCACTCACTGCGATCACACTTGCATCCACTGGAATACCCACACACTCATCGCCGTGTCCACTGGAACCATCCATACGTGCAAAAAACACATGGCATCCACTAGTATCATTCCACACACCCACCCCATGAACATCACTGGGACTACTCACACATCATTATCATTCCTTTTGCATCCCAGGCCTTGGGGAAACTCTTACAACTGAGTGACAGAGCAGGCAGTTCCTCAGCCTTGTCACCATCACATTTTGCTCCATCCCACTCACACTCAGCTAGTGGAGGGCAAAAACGCACCTTATTCCCTTCATGCAGAGTGCCCAGCTATGTCTCCAAGAAGACATGTTCCTTTTGTGCCAACAAACAACAGCAGCTCAATGACCTTGCTGCATTTATCCTCTTCATCTGCATGGTTTGCC
>JBBPNR010000627.1:0-19860 GCA_038091015.1 Boletus vermiculosoides
GCTCCGACTGCAACTCCAACGGAGCTCTCAATTATTGGACTTGCTCGGGTAACACCATTACCTGCTATTATCCATCTGCTACGGACCCCGGTAGTTACGATGGCTGCGTGTTCACTGGGGAACTACAGCCGTATGGTTGGGACGTTCGTGTTGACTTTCTTCGGTAAACGAACCTGCACATGCTCACCTATGTATCTACAGGCATTCTATCAGACTGGCGGACCGGCGGTCTGTGACGGCATGGTCATCGGAGACAATGCCCACTGCGAACCTACCAATATGCCATGGAGCACCTCGAGCAACTCATGTACATCCTCTGAGGCTTCTACCGAAGGACTCTATGTCTGTTAGATAGTCCTGATCTCGCACGTCGCGACATGACTGCGTCGAACGAATAGTACATTCGACAAAAGCATGATGAGAATAGACAGAGGACAAACTAAAATGTGGTACTCACCTGACCCAGGCATGTACAAATACTACCAGATGTCGAACGACGAAGATGTGGTATTTTCGCATCTCCGTGCGAAAAAGTTAAAACTGAAAAGAAAAGAGATCGCCCTCAAGTTCACAGGTAAACGCACGGAACAGGTACCCGTGCACCCATACGGCCACATGGTCATTGAGTTTGGTGCAACTCAGAGGCTGAGCGCGACCTACCCATGCCAGCCAAAAAAAAATCTGTGGGAGACCCGTTAGACTCATCTCCCTTCACATGTTCCATCGCATTGCGTTACACCAACAGACATGCTGCCAGACCGCAGGCACGGTGCGCACTTGCATCGACAATTTCCGTACGTGAAACTTCAGGACGATCGGATCGTGTGATTCGTGTCCAATAGACAGTAGCCTAGACCCAGACAGGTTCATCAGCACCACCACCGGCTACGATCGTTACTACTTAGGTAATGGGCTATTCTCCTTCCACTTCGGAACGGATGCACTGATACAGTTGTCGTCAGACAACAAATACCAAGAAAAGTGACGATACCCCTACTATCCTCAGGGTGCCTTTATCCACTCTCCGGAAAAAAAATGCTTAGATAGGGCTCCCGCCCACCTGGACCAACTGTACGAACTCGAATGCCCGGTGTTCCGCAAATCACAACGCACCAGATTTTGCTTTCTGGAGATCTGCCATGCCGGACGTGAGGTTTGCGGTCATCAATCGATGACCCATCACTCGAATTTGCCCATACCCCCGTAGCCACGGTAGTCTGGTCACACGCGAATACCGGTGGTGCTGGTGGGTATCACCGTGCTGTGTGACCAAGCTGTCAGTCACTTGCAAGCGACGTTCGCCAATCGCAACACAATAAACGAAGGGAAAAGCCAGCCTTCGTACAACAAAAGTGGGACGTCGTCGTCACATGTACGATCAAAAGAAAGAGCCGACGTCAAGTGCACTAGACGTACCGAGAACGCTCAACTTATACACCCATGGAAGAATCACCGGCGCCACCACGAATGCAGTGCTTCCCTCGCAATGATGGTCATATGTCATGATTCAGGACATTCTTGACTTCATTGTTCAGGTTAGTATCTACAACTGCAATCATTCTCAGCATCAACTAACAACTATTGCAGTGTTTTCCGATCGCATATCGATATGGCTCTTTTTTTAAGACCCTCGGCCTCGACCACCGTTCTAGAAAATAGATTCAGAATAAGAGGTTGCCAGGATATGCGCACTTATGGCTATGTACCATCAATCGTTACCTTTCGGGTCGACGCTACGAGAGCCTACGACGAACGACAGAGTATCGCCTCGCTGAATTGCAGGATCATTTTCTGACCCACGGTTTTGGGGAACGAATCCAAGGCAGGGTAAAGTCGAGCCCAGCACGTTTGCAGTAGCATTGTTTGATCGAAACCAAGCATAGGTCTGCATTCACGACAAGGTCAAGGATCGGAATCGCAGGACCGTTGTGCATTCAGTGTGCAGCTGCCCAACTCTGGGTGACCAAAAAAAAGGGATCAACGCGTAGGTTTTTTTTGCTGATCCATTGATCGAAGCAAGTGGTGGCACAGAATTCGAGCAGACATGGTTTGACGAGTCGAGTCGACCCATCTTTAAAAAGGAATGTCACTGACTTGGACTCAGGAACAGGTCTGCTGCGTTGACGATGATCCGAACTGGCATCTCGACTCATTCCCCCGTGTCAGAACATCGGCCGCCTCTCTGAACTGTAGACTCTTTTGTCCGACCCACGGCCCAACGAGCAGTGATGAATCCGAGTGACCGTAGTTAAGCAACGTTGATCCTCCCCCCCCCTTTTTTTTTGGTGCATCCAGAACGATATAGCACGCCAAAAAAAACGTGATGGCGATTGCAATGTTGTCCCCAAACCACATTCATGCAGACCTGTAACTGATCCCAATCGATGATACTACTTTTCAAAGGTGGGTTATGTCGATTCGGGTATATAAACCTCATTGGCAAAGCTCGAGTTGCTCAACAACTTCAACACCCAACCCAGTCCCCAAGTTTCCGTTCATATTATACATCCATTCATTCTTACCGCCATGTACTTGATCAAGAGCCTCGTCATCCTCGCTGCTACCGCTGTCCTGGCGTCCGCGACACCTGGTGTGGACAAACGCATCGTACGTCGCTTCCTTTCCTTGAAACAAGCGGGAAAAACGCATGGCTCACTGTTATCCTTTTTTTTTTCAACATTCGCCATCGCAGGAACGTAGCCTCATCCAGCGCCAAAGCGGAAACGACTGCTAAAACTACCTCGGAGACTGCTTCTTCAACGGTAAACCCACCTCGTCCGTACCTCGCATTTGAGCGTTCCACTGATCCGCGCCAACACATAAGTTGCGAAGGTGTGTTTGCAAACCCGAGCGACACGATCGGCACATGCAGTGCGGGCAAGTTCAACGGCTGCCCTTGCGAAAAATGTGGAAGCGGACATGGCTATGTGGGTAGTTGCGCTGCGAACGGGTGTAATGGCGTTCAGGGGACGTGCACCGCTGGAACGTTCCAGGGTTGTCCTTGCAACTAGCTAGCGTCTTGCGTTGATAACACGGCTCGTTTATTAAAAGTTGTCGAGGTCGTTAGTTGGCCACACTTCGTCCCCCCCTCCTTCCCCTATGCGTTGTTATTTACCCCTTTCCCCACGAACGACCATAGAGGTACAAGTACAAAATATCCACATCTGCATCTCGGAAAAAACTGTGGACTATGATCATATATCCTTTCTTTTCTTTTTGGTTCCTTGCAGTTTGGGTAGATGCTGGTGTGTTCCGATCGACAGTTCAATCATGGAAATCAAACGTATCTACCAATCTGGCATCGAAACGAACGGGAGGGCTTTTGGGCAACTACACATGACAATCACAGCGGTAGTGGACCACATCCCTTGCGGGACAAACGCATACAATATAGCATTGTCATCCTTTACGACCAACCTAAGCAGAACTTACATACCTCCCCCATCGAGACTCGACGACCAACGAGCAGCGGTCAGTATCACGTCCCCGAAATTCGACAAGTTACCACCAGGCAGTAGTAATGTAACGGACGACCGACGGATCCACAACAACACCAGTCCATGCACGAAAACCCGAACGCATGCAGATATAAACCATATGGAAAAAGGTGAAATGAAATGCAACGGATATGCTACGACGACGACGAACTTTCGAAACCAAAAAAGTCCGACACACCCACCCCTACCGCAGCGACAACTTGGACGCCTTCCCACTTACCACCGCCATTCCCAACCCTTCCTCTCCCTCTCCCGCACCCGCACCCGCACTCGCGCTCGCATTCCGTATACTCGTCAACACTTCCTTGCAATACTTGAGCTTATCCACCAACCGCTGATGAAACTTGGCCTGTTCCGCATCCGCCGAGGGCGGTTGCATCGCCATCGCCATCACCTCACTCAACGTATATCGCGTCAATTTATAATTCTTGTCGATGTGCGTCACCAATAATCCATGCGATGACAAGATCACTTTCGAGTGGTCGTAAAAGTTGAACTGGGAAAAAAGTCAGCGTGAGGAATGACGATGGAGTAAAAAAGTCTCTATACCTGGAGAACGTCGTGACTCATCTTGAAGACGATGACATGTTTCATTCGTAGATACTTTTGGACAAAGTCCATCCCCCTTGTCCGATCGAGGTCCTCAAACGTGTAGTCGTAATCACCGTATAGTCGATCCATGATGTACCGCTCGAAATGTTTCAGCAGATAGACCTTGTTCTTGAGATCTTCTGGATATTCGGAGACCGAGTAACTCTTCCGGACATAGACCTGCCCATGCCGACGAGACGTGATGTAGTCGAAATGCCTTGTTTACTAATTGTCAGATATGCGCACTCACCAAGTCCATCGAACCAACACTCACTGTTTATCCGCTGAGAGAATCAATGTCGTGCTGTCGTTAAAATGCACGCCGACAGACCCGTCCGTCAATGCATACCCCATCCCGTACTTGTTACAGTAATCCACCCATGAGACGATAAAGACCCGCTCGTCCGGCAGACACATGTCCTCGCGCGGATCACGAAATACCTTGCCCGCCGCCTTGGCATCAAACGCCAACGTCAACGTCCGCGCAGCTGCATCGAATCCATTCATCCGCGACGGCGCGTCCGTCTCCGTATCCGGCACAGACGCGGCATCTTTACGCTCGTCTCGCGCACGCTCCTTCCCCTTTGGGTCCTTGCGCACTGGGGGCATGTTCTCCTGCTCGTCCTCAACTCGGTTAGCACCATGTCCTGTGACAGGCGCCATCTGTGCCACGATTCGCGCCTTTTGGGACTCGAGTTCCTTTTGCCTCTGCAAGTCAAAGTTCTTCTCTCGTGTCCCACGCGGTACTTCCTGTTCCTCCTCCTCAATATCCCCCAATGCGCGCGTCGAACGTACAGTGCGAAGGGGGGATGATTTGGTCTCCTTGGCGGCCTGGAGCTTGCGGAAGAGTGGCGACTCTTTGGCGGTGTTGGTCGTGGACATGACGAGTGGTTGTCTCGCCGAACTGAGGAGTGCCGAGATGGGACTACCAGGCTGGACGGCCTTCTGGAACTCTTTCTCCTGCTGTGCGATGCTCGACGTGGTCGGGTTACTGGTCTTGTCAGGTTGGACGTTGGCAGGTGGCCCACTCGGTACGTCCATGGTGGTGACTTGATCATCGTCGAGGAGCGCGGCCTTCTTGATCTTGGCAAGGTTGACGATCGACATGGGGCGGGTGATATAACGAAAGTCGGGTGGTGCGTCGTGTGCAGAGAGGGGAATAAAGGCGGGTACGATGCCATAGTCGATGAAGGGTGAAGCGATGATTTCGACGAGTGTGGGTCGTTGACTTGGGTCGGGTGTTAGGATAGACGTGATACATTCGCGTGCATCGGCGGAAATGCGTCTCTCTGCAGGAAACTCGTAAACATTGTCGCGAATCCGGCTATAATGGGATTCAGAAGGCAGGCGGCATAGGGCAAGGGCGGACACTCACGTGTAAATGTCCTTGACGTCCTTTGTTTGAAAAGGAGGACGACCGATAAGGAGGGTGTAGAGAATGACGCCGATCGACCAGGTGTCGACTTCGAAGCTGTGTCCGTTTGCTGTGTCAAACAGCACCTCTGGGGCGATGTAATTTGGGGTACCACAAATGGTTTTCTTCCTCTCGCCCGGGTTCTCAATGAGCGCGGCGAGACCAAAGTCGCCGACTTTGATGTTCATGTTGGCGTCGAGGAATAAGTTGCCAAGTTTGAGGTCACGGTGGATGACTTGGTGGGTATGCATGTAATTGCAGGCACCGATAATCTGGACCAAAAAGAATCGTGCTTCGGGTTCTGTGAAGCGACGGCGGCGACGGAGCATGTCCATGAGGGAGCCGCTATGACAGAGCTCGAGCGTCATGTAGACGTTATCGTCATCTTCAAAACACTCGTAAAAGCGGACAATGTTTGGGTGGGCCAACGAGCGGTGGATCTTGATTTCGGCGTACAGCTAGTGGAACGTCAGCAGGAGAATTCGGTCGGGACGAGAGACGGACCTTTGTTTTGGCCTTCTTGGTCTTGAGGGACGTCTTGGTGACGACCTTGCACGCGTGGCGCGTTCCACGGACGTCCTTGACTTCATAGACCCGTGCGAAGCCACCCTGTGAAACGGCGTCAAATGGTGGTACGCAAGATGGGCATCTGGACACACCTCGCCCAAAAAACCGACACGGTGAAATTCCAATAGTCTGTTCTTGTCAGTGATAACCTTGGGCGGTGACGGCGGGGTCGTCTTGCTGTTCTGTCTCGGCAGCGGCGGATCTGACGGTGCGGGCTTGACTTTTTCCTGCTTGGTTGGCGAAGGCGCTTGGTTGATCGCGCTCGAGAACGGGGGACGACGGTGAAGTTGTTGTTGAGGTTGCGCTGAGTTCATTTTCGAGTGAGTCGTATAAGCAGACATTTCGACGGCCTAACACCTCGAAACGTCGACAATCGTCGTTTGTGGCTGACCCTCGCCGACGCCGCGTGCTCCGGACATAGCGTGTTTATTATGTAATCGGTCACGTGTAAATTCAACATCTATATCCGATCACGTGAGTGCTATTATGAAATAGCCCCTGTCACGCGTCGACAAAGAACGTCTTTGACTACACATCAGTACTTACTATGCACAACTACCTCAAGCACCAACCCTCCTTGTTTACAAGACTCTTGAGCGAGACATGTAGCACCACACCACAAGAACCGGTCCATGAGAATGCACAGCCGCATCGCAGTGCGTGGTACAGCTTTGAAATCAAGTATGGTCCTTCGCGAATGGAAGCCTCGGACCAAAATGTTGTGCACGCGTCAAACCATTCTCTGCCCAATGACGACCCTGTTGCTCCTATCCGGGAACAGGCATCGCCACCACGCATCGCCACACCGCCTGCGCAACGGTTACCCTTGTCAACTCCTCCACTCGGGAGTGCTGACACACGGTATGGTCTCCCATTCTGCCCACCTGTAGGTCATTCACAACTCCTTTAAAGCCAATATCTACACCCCCATGGGATCACGAATACCCACTCCTCATTTACCTTGCCTATAGACGGCAGCAATCTACACCCCCAAGATCTACACTATTACAGTAACGGAACGCCTACCCATTCGGAAACTACCCAACCAGACGACATGGACTGTCTACCCCCCTCACCATTCCTATCGGGCGACGTTGACATGGACATACTGACAGATACTCCACCCTCGTACGATCATACCCCATGGCAGTGGATCCCAATCCCAGCTGTGCCACCACTTCACCACAACACGTTTGCCACTCAACCAGTCTCCGCCTGGCAAACACCTGTCCAGGAACCGCCTCCCTCTGCGAATCGGTACAGCTCCGGATTCGCCGCGCCAACGCCGTTGTACACCCCGTCACTCCACGCGGGATGGGACGTGGCGGGAAAAGGCTTGCCGAAGCATAGCTCCGTCTCTGCAGCGCCGGAACCTCTAATGGATTTCAGCGATCTGAACTGTTTGCCCGCCTATCATCCTTGTCCCCTCGGTCCCATTAATGCAATGGATGATCAAATTCAAGACGCTGTCAAGATTCACTGGAAAGGACCGTCACATCAAGCAGGTACATTTCATACAACATCCGTAGCCACCCTTCTCGACGAGTTTGAACGATCGCTCACGTTGGTCGCAAACGAGACGTGCTCTTCCAAATCAGACAACCGGGGCAACTACAATCGCCAACTTGAGCTGCGAATTGCACTTGAGCCGATGGCTATCCACCCCGGGCCACCGCAAACGAACGTTTCGGGTGCGCCACTCGCGACGTGGGACCGCGCGGACCAGGATGATTCTGCGCTCGTTTCGATGTCCGTCTCTGATGTAGACGAGAATACCCAGAACGATTCACCTCCGTTCGAAAGGGAACTACTTGGAGAGTACAACGACAGGACATTCGCCCGATTCCTAAACCTCCACAAACCTCTGCCTCCGCTTTTCAAACGGGAGTCAACGGAGTGTCTCGAAGGAGGCCAAGGCCAGCCTCGTGGCGATTCATCACTACGGTTTGGAGGTGAAGCGACTGAACGCCCACTCGACAAAAGCGAAGACCAGTTACCCACTTACTTCCTGGACCTCGCCGACCAACCGGGACGACCCATCGAAGCAGCGTTTCTCCCAGCTGATACCCTTACCGAAGCACCTATCACCCGCCCTGCACCGCGCGTCATACATCCGCTCGCCCACCCTCGTCCGCCCACGCCACCTCTCTCTCGTCGTCCCATGAAACCAGGGCCGAGTCGCGATAGTAGCACCAACCAACGCACGGCGCGCGCAACCCTCGACACGAAACGCCCTGTCACCAACACCAGCACCCACCAAGAGCGCATAAACCCGGCACAAGCAGGTGTCCAGACAAACAAGCGCGCGGGCGGTACGAAGGTCTTGCGACCCCTCCCTGCGCGGTGTAGTAGGAACAGACAGGACGAAGAACAGGAACAAGAACAAGAGAGGGAAGAAATCCTTTTCAACCGCCACGATCGCACGAAACGAACACGATTCGTCATGCCCGATACAGAGGACGAGGAAGAGCAAGACACCGCAGGACGTCTCCTCGCACGCCGTCGTCGCACGCGTGGCACGGGCAAAGCCATGGACGGGGCTACGTCCGCTAGTTCCAAGCGAACGACCGTGACTGGACCACCACGATCGATACTGCGGAATGCACGGGCGACGACGATGCCGTACCAAAAGGTGGGCGTGAGATGTGCGGGACGAAGAGCGTCTGTACCTTGACGGCGAGGGCATGACGTCACTGATATCTGAATGGCGTAGTTACTGATAGCATCGTATGATAGTCTGGACGGCTTTGTATTATTATTCCAATTCGATATTTCAATCCGTAGTCGACTCCGTTTTCGAAATTCGATGCACTTGTTCGTTCGATAGCCGAGACACACGAAAACTCCGTTCCAACGTTTTCTTTGGCTTTTGGGTGCATTGGAATTGATCAGTACCAGGCCGATCGTACCTGTGATGCTACACACTGACTGACACCTTGCACCCTCGGTTTTTCCTTTCCCCTCGCAGTCCGGTGCGTCGTTCATCACGACGCTCTTCAGCCCAATCAAAAGCTCCTACATCGATCGATCGATCCAAAGAATCCTTTTTTCTTCTCCCTGGAATAGTCCCCAGCTCCATCAGGTTGCACGATCGACCTGTCAATTCGAACGCGTACGTTGATTGATTGGATTGATATATAGTACCGGACGAAATGGAAACGTCCAAGAAGTCGATCGACACCGTTCCAGTGGTCCATCCGTCACTGTCATGACCACCCGTCACCCATTCGTGGAGCAGCAAAAGGTACCGCTCGCACTCTGTATCCACTCCTCGGCGTCCACGCTCAATGGGCTCGCGCGTCAGTATGTATCACACACCACAGAGCGTTACTCGTCATGCTACGTCAGGTATCCACGCCCATCCAACCAAAAATCGATCCCATCCCCCGAGTCCTCGCCCCCTTTCCCCCTCGCATTCCGGTACGTCGTTCAAATCACGACCCTGTTCAGCCCAGTCAAAAACTCCAATATATCGATCGATCTATCCAAAGAACCGAATCTTTTTTTCTTGACGTACGATCGACCCGTCGATTCGAACGCGTACTACGTTGATTGATTGATGTTGATGGATATATACAAAACGAAATGGAAGCTGTCCAAAAAGTCGATCAGCGCCGTCACTGTCACCCATTCGTGGAGCAGCAAGAGGTACCGCTCGCGCTCTTTATCTTCTCCTCGGTGTCCACTCTCCATGGGTTCGCGCGCCAGTGATAGTAAATATGTACCGCACACAAAGATCGAATTTAAAAAAGAAACATGGGCGTCGTTCAACGACGAAACAATGAACTTGCTCATTAACTACACGAAAGTGACACAGTACTGACCACCGTCACGACTACTACTAACTACTACTACAACACGTAACCGTCATCCACATCCTTCCCCTTCCCTCAAGCTTCTAGCTCAAGCGCCATCATCTACAAAAGAATGATATTTTAAAAGAATGAAAGTGCGAAATGCCAAAGAACGGTAGGTGATGTATGTTTTCCCCTCCTCCCCTCCCCTACACCTCTCTCGCTCTCTCTCTGTGCAGTTTGCTGTAGGTAGATGAAATGAAACCAAAGAGATGTAAGCTGTAGCATGAGTAGAACAATGAACGAGTCCATAATGCAACAAAGAAAAAAATGGTAAAAGAAGAAGAAAAGGTGGCAAAACACGAAGAAAAAGGGCAAAACACGAAACGATGAAATGCGATTCGAGACGCCATAATCAGCGCGCGTCCAGCCGCTCCCTACAAAGTGGGCACGTTTGGCTCCGGTCCAGCCAGTTTTCCAAACATTTTTCGTGGAATCTAGAATTATAAAAAAACACGTCAGAGAGAAATCGTCCCCCCTAGTACAGCACACGCACGCATGTTTACAGGTCGCTCCCAATATACCTTCATCGTCCGTCTTGAACTGCGTCATGCAAATCGCACACTTTTCCACGGCCACGCCCAACAAGGACATCTTCAACTTGACACGTCCATCCCTTGTCACCCGCTTCCGTAGGAGTTCGACCTTGCCCACAAGATACGATGGAGGGTCCTCACTCCCATCGTCCCCATCACCCTCCACCGACGCGACATTAGGCAGTGGTGGCGTAGCGGGCCCAATGAGGTCCGCAATGAGTAGGAGCGCCTAGGCAGTAGGATTCGTTCACGTCGTACGACCTGAGATCGTCGTCAATCGGACCACTCACGTCATAGTTAGACCCGTCCGACATTCCATGGTCGCCCAGACTGGAAACTAATCCGTTGATATCTGGAACGTCAGACGTAGGAGTCGTCTGCATCGACGTGTCAAAGTACTCCACGGAACGACTGGCAGCGGTGGAGAGAGTGAGGCTGGACGCGGAGGTATAACCACTCGTCGTTGGGGTCAAGGGTCCAGGAGGGCTGACTGTACCGCTATCGCTCGCATTGTCGTTGTCGTCGCCGTTATCGTCGTCGAGGCCGAGGAAATCCATGCAGAGGGGTGTAATAGGGTTTGGAGCTGGTTGAGGGACCGTGTCAAGGCTGTCATCATCAAGATCGATAAGCAAGCCCTCGGGGATAGGAGGTGTGCTGGGGGCAGCAGACACCATCGCCTTTGGATGGGGAGAGACATGTGTCATGCCCTTGTCGAGAATCCACGTCAGCGAAGGAGAGACAGGAGGAGTCGCTGGAAGCGGTCTCCCAGGATAGTGACGCCGAGGAGATGGTTGACTGATCGGAGGAGGAAGGCTTTGCGTCATGTTTGGTAACGGTGTGGGAGGTCCAGAAGGGAATATGGAACTGTAAGCCGGCGCACTCCGCATGCCCATATCTCGAGAAAGGGATCTGCCTCGCACAAGAGCGTGGTTCTCGTCCCGCGTATCAGGCGAACGGACGATACGCTCGGTGGCAGACCGGGTAGGTAGAGAAGCCAACGCTGGGTTGGGCACAATAGGAAGATCAGGATCATGCTCGTAAACCGGTGCCGCGGGCGCCGGAGACGAGACTCGGGGAGTTCTGGAAATCAGAGAAGACTCGTAACCCCTACTTCCAACCGCACGCGGAGGTTCTGACGCAACTTCTCGGTTCGCAAGGGCCTGAATGGCCACCGGAACGTCCTCGCCATCGATCGTGTTCTGAGAGAGGGATGTGGTAGAAGTGCTAAAGGTAGATGTCGAGGAGACCGAGATGGGAGATACAGGTGCACTCGAAGCACCCATCTGACTTCCGCGACTGGAAGTCGTGTGACGACGGACATGTCGAGCAACAAACGGCGGCGATGCAGGTCGGTGAACGTCCGGACCAACCGTCTGTGGAATTTGCACCGTATTCACCTTACGTGAACGATCAACCGATAACTTTGTTGGCGGGGCAACGAACACATCCGGGGCTGTCGACCTCGGTAACTGTCGCACCGCCGTGTTCTGAGGCGTTACAGGGGGACTCGGCGGTGGTAAAGAACCATCGATAGACGACTCTCCGGAGCCAGTGCGTTCAAGCACCTCCCAATCTTCCAGGGGCTCGCTTGAGGCACGCTCCTTTGACTTTCGATGGAACAATTTCGTCCGCGTACGGTGGGGAGTGCCATGATGAGATGGCGAAAGGTTGAGTAGCGATGGCGTGCTCTTAAAGAACGGACTGGGATTACGAAGCAACGAAATCACGGACGAAGACGGTTGAGGCGAATGTGAACGACCATGGAAAAACCGCGAGGGAGAACCAGGGATGCTGGGCATCCGATGGTGCTTCGGAGTGGGAGGCGTGGACAGATCCGAATTATCCTGGTTCCGATCGTCCTCATACCGATCGCGACTCTCAGGGATGCGAAGCGAGAGTTGAGACGCCAAGAAACGGGCTTGAGAACCTGGATTGCGAGAGACCGTGGGCTGACTCGCAAGCCGGGTTCTGTGCGGAATGGGAGGGCCCGAGGGCACGGGCACTTCAGTTCTGATCTTGTGTCTCTTCACGCGCTCGTCCAAGGGTATACCTCGCACGCGGTCGAGTTCCCACCGCTCGGAGGGCTCTAAATCAACGAGCTCGATGCTGGACCCATCCTCTTCGGGAGGACGCTGTAATAACGACAGAGAAGCAGTGTCGATAGAGAACGTATCACTTCTATCTAATCCGGCCTGGTGGGACCGACCAACGTGCATAGGGAGGGAAGCTACGGTGACCGCAGGCGAAACGAGGCCAGGGTGGGGAGGACCGCTCTGGTGCACAAAGTTCTCGGAAACAAGGGTCGAGACGGCAGTCGCTGTTTCGTACGTGGGTGGAGGCGGGAAATCTAGAGGGGACGGGTACATGAGGGGAAGAAGCAGGACACGTAAGGGCGGACAGACCTGCTTCGTCTCGCATTCTAGAGGACTGCGCCTGTCTACGAGAGGCACCAAAGTTGTAAGAGAGGTTGTACTGCATTTCCTCTTCGTATCGGGCCTCCCTTTTCTTCTTCGATTTGGGCTTGCGGGTCCGAGGGGTGTTATCGGGAGTGGAGGGAGTATGACGAACATTGTGGGTGGAGCTGTGGGTGAGACATGCTGCCTGAGCTGGTTCGGCAGACCTCTTGCCCGAGGTCATCGTATAGCACTGAGAAGGTGAGTGCAGATGGGAGACAAGGGCGAAGAATGCACGACACGCCTTTACCTGCTGTCGTGCCGACATGCCCTTCTCTTGTTTGGACTGCTTTGGCGACTTACGAATGAGGGCACTCGGGGCGTGTCGTTCGGCCGGCCCTCGTTGTGAGTTATCCACAACGGAACTGCCCTCCTTTCGTCGTCCCCTTCTCGCCTCGAACCGGCCATGCCGATGCCTCGAGGAACACTTGCCTAACAACTACGACTACCCTTCTGGGGTAGATCCTTTCCCACGCCATCTCCCTTGTCACGGTAATGAACGTGAAGGGACAACCTCATTTATTGAAACGCACGTAAAAGCCAACCTGACTCGCCTGGAACTCGACGGACCACTGTTGTATCAATCAACCATCTATCAAAAAGAAACAAAGTGCGAGCGATCCCAAAAACATCCGGTTTCATCGACGTCACCTCGGGAATGCACGGACAGACAGGGGCCTTCTCTTGCCAGCCCCACTATACCCACCGTTGGTCCGTGCCATCAACGCGTCTCTACGTGTGACACGGTAATTGAGATCAGCGACCTGTTTGACGACGTCGTATGACATGGCATGGCATGCAAGCAAGCGTTGCATGCGTACCAATTGACACACCTCTCCCAGCCACACCAGACATGATCCCAGGGTTTCAGCAAACAGACCGTGGCATTTTGATGCCGATCTCGACTTGGTCGAGGTGTCGATGCATCTCCTTGATTCTATATACCGTCTGCCCTGGATTTCCAAAGGTGTGAATCCCTGGATTAATTGTACTTAGATACAGTATAGCACTTGCCAGATACTCAGACGCTGGCTTCTCCCTGGCCCTGGGCATTTGCCACTCGCCTGTACCACTCCACAACATGTCTAATGGTATATACATTGAGATAGGCCAATCATATAGGTCATACATACAAGTCAAGTATCTTGAGCAAGGGACGAACGGGTTCAAGACCTTCTCGCCTGCAAAGAAAGCAACACTTTCAAGCAACGAGTATGAAACAAGTAATCCAAATTCGACAGTGTCCAGATGACGATGAAACACGTTGACATGGTCGTGAAGAGCGAGTGACTAGCCTGTGGACTGTCACTACCAAAATATGTTATGAGAATCATGGAAATTTGCGATGCGTATATATGGACCATTGCATTGTAATGAAAGAATTAAGAAAAAGCAAAGGAATGAATGCGGGATTGCGACCAGACGAACGCGAACGGATGGAATACTATCAAAATCTAGATTACAAGTGGATATTCGATGCTCGATTAATTTCTCTCATGAAGCTGCAAAGCTGTAAGGAGCAAAGAAGATACCGCACCCATCCTGGACAACGACTTGTCATCTACACTGCAGTTCGGCTCGGGTTGCGAGCCAATGTGGCGCCCGTTCTCTGGGCCTGGATACTGCTGAAACGTTGCAACTCCTCTGGCTTCATGGAGATCTTACGACCAAAGCCAACCTTGCGGGCAGCACGGCGAATGAACGAGACACGGTTGGAGTACATAGACTCGTGGATCGAGGCAGCGCGAGACTGTGTACGCGTGATAGGAATACCACCCTCAGATGCCCTAAGTGCTGCCTCCGCAGCCTTACGGTCGTGGCGCTCGCGCATCTTCTTGATGACGGTAGCCTTCATAGCGAACTTGATCCAGTCCAGGGGCGAGAACCAGACAATGTTCTGGGGACACAATGAGCACACAATAATGAATGACATAAAAACACATACCCAGACCCAAACAATACCAATCCAACCACCAGAAATTCCTCGGAGTTGGGTGAAGCCCCAGTCACCATACGCGGCGATAATGGAAGATATAAGTTGGGCAATGCAGAATGCGACCATAAGAGCGACGGATGGGCGCTCCATGAAGAAGAAACCGTGAGAACGCGTGACGAAAATCAGCGCCTGCGAAATAATGGCAACTTGCAGGTACACAATGGCGTGAAGCTGAGGATCGTTGACACTCGAGGGGTATACTGCCCCATTGAACGTGACACCGAACTTGTCATAGAAGAAAGTGGTCTTCAGTATAATGGCAACGAGGGCAATACTAAAGATATCATCAGTAAGAGAGCTGGCAGGAAAAGTGAGCACCTTACGTGGAGGCGGTCAAATACAAGCCATATGCAACAGCATATGAGAAAATCTCAGCCAGGTCCCAGGCATCCGGTTCCATCGAGGGCAAGACGCGGTCAACGGACAACGTCATGATGGTACCATCGTTCAGCAGGGCAATGATTAGGACCATGAAGGGAGGGAAGTCGAACTCGAACGCAAAGGCCAAGATAGCGAAGCAGACAACGATACGGATGGTCACGGCACAAGCATAGATAGAGTAGTTGCGCATACGCTGGAAGATGATACGCGAGCCACGGATGGCATGCACAATGGTGGACAACCCAGGCTCGGTCAAGACGATGTCAGCAGCACCACGAGCAGCATCAGTGGCACCCTCTACAGCGATACCGACGTTGGCACGGGAAAGAGCCGGAGCATCATTGGCACCGTCACCAGTCATAGCGCACAAGTGACCAAGGCCTTGGAGGCGCTTGACAATTTCGTACTTGTGTTCAGGGAAGACACCAGCGAAACCATCCGCATCCAAGATCATGTCGTCGAGGTTCAAGTGCTTGCCGCCAGGAGGGGGTCCGTCCTTCAAAACCTTGGCTGGGTACATATGGTCACCCAAACCGAGACGACGACCAGTTTCTTTTGCGATAGCAAGTTGATCACCGGTAACCATCTTGACTTTAACACCAAGAGCGATAGCATCATCAATAGTCTGCTTGGTGTCATCACGAGGAGGATCAAAGATAGCAAGAAGACCAATCAGCTCGAAGCCGTTGCCTTCGGCCTCTGGATCGTCACCGTCCAATTCTTCGTAGGCAACAGCGAGGGCACGAAGACCACGGGTAGCGAACTCCTCGACATCAGCCTCGAGCGTGTTCTCCACTTCCTCGGTCTTGTTGCGAGTGCAAAGCTCAATGATGATACCGGTCATACCCTTGGTGACACGCTTAAGCTTGCCAGACGACTCTTCAAGGTAGGTGATTTCCGTGCGTTTGTCGACAGGGTTGAACGGCTTGAAGTCCAAGAGTTTGATACCCGCACGGGCACGAGAGATATCACCGAGAGCAGCTACGACGGAAGAATCGATCGCATCCTGATTTTCAGTACGAGAAGCGTAGGCGGCAAGAAGCATGACGTCATCAGGAGAGAAGGGACCGTAAGTGCGGATGGTGGCCCTGTCGATGGTGAGCTTGTTGGTGGTGAGGGTACCGGTCTTATCAGAGCAAAGGATGGTGACTCCAGCCAATTCTTCGATGGCAGTGATACGGGTGACAATAGCCTTGTGCTTGGCGAGCTGCTGAGCACCGACGGCGAGGGTGACGGATAAGACAGTGGGCATGGCGATAGGGATACCGCCGATCAAGAGGACAAGGATGTTGTTGAGACCGCGACGATAATTGTATCTGAAGCCGGCATAGAGGACGAGAATTTCAGCAAGGACGAAAATTCCGATGGAAACCAAGCAGAAGGAACCGATTTGGGCAAGAATCTTCTGCAAGTGGCCCGTGGTGTCATCGTCCTGTCCGACGAGAGAAGCGGCACGACCGAAAAAGGTGTTGGCACCAGTGGAAATGACAACACCTTCAGCTTCACCCTGTTTGCAAGTCGATCCACTGTAAATTGGCGTCAGCCCAGAGTGTCAGAACCGGAGGAAAGGAAATAGTACGAACGAGAAACACTGATCACCAGCCTTCTTACCCTGCGGAAGGGATTCACCAGTGAGAGCAGCTTGGTCGATAGATACATTGATGGCCTCTGTGAGACGACAATCGGCAGGAACGATATCACCAATCTTGAACGAGATCATGTCACCAGGGACAAGACCGGAAGATTCGATCTCAGCCCAAGTACCATTACGCTTGACTTTTGCCTTAGGAGCAAGGGAGTCCATGAGTGCCTTGACAGCGTTACCAGCATTGCGCTCCTCGTAGAAACCAATCGTGGAGTTGATGAACAACAGAAGAATGATACCGACGAAGTCTTCCCAGTCTGGAGGCTGGTTATCACCATTGGAGAGCACAATTGCCACAAGGGCAGCACCCTCCATGACCCAAGACAACGGATTCCACATGAAACTCAAGAACTAATGTGAAACACAAACTTTAATGCAAATCAGGCCCACATATGCGGTATCGTTACCTGAAGGAATGCATTTTGCTCTTCTTGCTCGAGCTTGTTTGGACCGAACAACTCGATACGACGATGAGCCTCCTCTGTTTCCAAACCATTCTCGTCGCACTGGAGGAGTTTGAAGACGTCGTCGATGACAATTGTTTCTAGATCGACCTTCTCCTTATCGTACAAGTCTTCGGCTTTGAGCTCAATCTTTGAGGCAAGAAATGTTAGGAAACGAGAGACGGGTTTGAAATATGACAAACCAAAGACAAGTCAACATTTGCATCTATGCGGGCGGGGTCAAAACCTGAGCACGCGCATTAAACCAAGAAATGCATACGAGTTGGTTTCTCCTCATCGTGACCGAACTCCTTGTATTCTCTCTTGCGCTTTGGTTCGGCGGGAGCATCGGAGATGGGAGACTCTTCGCCCTGGGGACCGGGCTCCTTTTCCACATTCGGTTCCGACATGGCTTGGGTGTAGGAGAAAGGCGCGTAAGGGGAGGAGGGGGGACCCTACAGACTGGATCTATAGAGATACGGCTTTTTAACGGGAGGCGCGTCGACAAGGAGAATGGGGATGAAAGAGTGGGAGAGTGCGAGCCGCGTCGCTGACGGACTTTATATTTGCGGTCCGAAAATCTAGATATCAAACAATGCAAACAATCACAAACACGCCGCCTGACCGCTTATCACGCCTGGTTGGAATCCGAATGACCCCGGCAGTGTGTATGCCGAAAAAAACCCACCTGGTCCGTGTGCTCCCTGCTTCCTCCGAGTCCTCCCTCTAACATTTGCCTCTTCTGCGCTCTATCACCGTCACCAGTGTGCCGTGTCCATGTATCTTTATTCCGCGCATCAAGACACTTGTGGACAAAAAAAACACCAATTCAAACAACCTGTCTTAGGGGTGTTTCGATCGATGTAACCTTCCGAGACATTGACATGGACATCCCAACGGCTGCCATGACATTCCACGGTCCTTTGCTTTGTTTTCTGAAGAATTCGCAGAGGGGCTTGATTGTTTCGCGAGGAATCCGAATACCGGCGTTCGGCTGTTGGGACCACATGTACTTCGCCTGGCGTATATACCGCATGTCCGCAACCCTTGAACTCCCATCTCCGCATACGCACGATGGGTCGAAACCGCAGTGCACTACAGGTTTCGCCCGTTGTTTTCCCTTTAAGGATAGATCTGCATAGATTCATCCACCATTTGATGTTCAACACACTACATTTTTGTGGACGATCCCGCGGCGAGCAGATGATGGATCCCAGATAGTTCGTATGATGCAGCGGGCTTGACCTTGACTTTCCGCTCGACCGGATGATGAGAGAGCACATTAGACCAGCCACCAATGCCGCTCGGCCCGCATGCTTTGCCGAGACTCCCAAGGCTGATTTATTTGACTCCGAGTCTTTTTTGCCGTTCCCCCTCGGAGCGCTAGTTGCAATGAGTGAGACTGCGCTTTGCTAGCGTGAACAAAAGATTTTCTCAAGCAACCGTCGGCCTACCAGCTCGTCGTGATTCACAACAGGGCGTACTCCTGTCCCTGTTCATATCCGCTATTTTTAGCCCTTGTTTGACGAAGAGGTGTTCACTTCATCGATCGACGCGATGTGATGCCAGGCTGACTTTGTCTTTCATTTGCGTCCAGGAATATATAGTACACATCACGAGGTATTAGCCCTCGAAGCAGCAGTACATGCAACCAACTTCCGCAAAGCGTGAGCACTTGCACCTAGGTGCTTGTTCAGTTCATCAAATTCATCAAAAACTGAAGCTGAACTCGTACAGTCCAAGCATAAACCACTGCCACCTTCCCTCGATCCATCATACGCACGCGTGTTTGCCACCAGTGCTGCACAACAATGTGTTGGGCTCTTTATTATCTACGTGGCATCCTGATGTATGTCCCAAATTTGTACTTTGACGGTCCGAGGAATTAATCCCACCCTTATTGTCAGAGTTGCCCGGCCTCTTAGTGACCACTCCACGCTGATGCATCCCCCCATATAGCTGGTTTCCACTCCCTATACGTGAGTTGGGGCCGAATCGCTTAGTTTCTTGCACTGGACGAGAGTTCACCATATAGGTGTGACCACACGATTCAGGTACATCAATGTTGGGTAGACTGGTTGTTTCCAAGTAACCGGAGCCGTTACTGGAGTACTGGTAGGTTACCTGATGTCATCAAAGATGAGATAATCCGTGTTACATTCGGCCGAACCCCACGATGTACAGGTAGCGTTCGGTTGAGGGCATGAGAGGCATTTAGAAGGTTTTAGACCCCCTCCCTTTGGTAGAACATGCGTCATGAGTAGGCACACTCCGGAATAACGTACTCAATACCCTCCGGTTATACAACTCCTACCGGGATGCATCGCGGCGCCCTGACTCTGTCAGTCTCTGTGCTCCACCCGGTGGCGGGAAGACCTTAACCAATTGGTATAACCTTGATGTTTCTGTGAATTTCGGGTCCTTGGGTTCTCGTACGACATCCGCGCTTAGGGCATTCGGTAGAAGATGACAGCTTGCGCAAA
>JBBPNR010000628.1:0-19824 GCA_038091015.1 Boletus vermiculosoides
GGTGTTGCTCGTCTTTTGAACGTGTGTCTGGCGTTGGCGAGGGCTACTGTAGGTGGTCTTGCGAGGGGCTGGGTGATGGTTGTATGACGCCCCCGAAGAAATGTCCGAGGAGACCGACAGTAACATTTCGCTTTCGCCTTCTGAAATCTCGCTCTCGGTATTGCTATCCCCGTTTCTGAACCCATAATGTCCGTGTTGATCTGACGGAGCACTTAGTAATATCCTCGACGAGTGTTCAGTGGTACTCGACGTTTGTGTCAAGGTAGACGAATCTGTGTTTCCTCCGATTGGCGCAGGCCTTGTTGTCTGCATGGACATGGGAAACTCAGGACCAGTTGCTGATATGGAGGGAACGGTCAATACCCATTGGATTGGTGTTTCGTTCCTAATAGGCGACACAGGTTCAATGGGGTACCTTTCGTTGAGCTGAGGAATGAGTTTGTATGTTGATGAGCGACGCGTAGAATACCGGGTTAATGTCGATGGGGTATCACAGGATATCTGGGTATCTTGGGGAGGAGTAGTGGAATGCGACGGAGATGCTGGGTGAGATGGGAAGACAACGGGAATCGTGGGGTTGGTGGGTATCGAATCTGGAACTAAACGGTCACTGTTGCCCTTTGGGTCAACAGCCCTCGTCACATTCGCTGTCAGTACACGAATCCGGCTTGTGGGCGGATTCCTTTGTTCTTGGCTTATAGGACCCATTGACTATCTTCCAGCAGCGATGACAACGGACGGTGTTGTCTCCAACGAGGACCTCAATAAAAGTGAACAATCGAAGGCACTCTTCAATCTTGTTGACTTGATTGACTTTCAAAAAGACGTTTGTGGGAGTGGAAGATAAAAGTCGACGACAGGTCCTTGAATTGCTTGAAGGTCGAGAAAGGCTTTTGGACATTAGGAAGGTTGATATCAGCGAGGGTGTCTCGTAGATATGCCGCCTCTTCTGCGCTGAGTTTAGGCGGCTGTGGGCTTTGGGGTCTTTGAGCGCGTCCACGGATTCGAAGGGCGTGAGATCAAGGGAAAGCGAGGAGCCGAGGAACCCAAAGGGAACTTACCAGAGCGTTGGGTCTGCATAACGGATCGCTTCACGTTTGTGAGCCGAGCCTGGATTCTCCCTTGTGATGAGGGTACGGTGAAGTAGTCCGGATCGTGTCTGGCGTGACAGGAGCCAAGCCGACGTGAGGTAGAGGGCTCGCTTCGTCCGTGGGCTTCAATGGTATCGTGACAGATGAGGCCTAGGTTCCTTTCTTGCAGTTGCGGTCGCTTTTAGGTCGCCTGGCAAGACGAACCGAAACATCGATTCGTCTGTTGATCCTCGCCCAGCCCGTCCTTGTCTTTTCTTTCTTTCCTACTTATCTTTCCAGGTGCGATGATGGTGATATGATCACCGAGGTGGCACAGGCACGGGAGGATCTGGAACAGGAACAGGTTGAGACGTATCCGTGAGTGTTCCTGGGAGAGGGTAATTCCTGTACCAGCGACGGAAGTACGGGTAAAGTGATGTCGTTCTTGGTTGTACCATGGGCATCTTGTTTGATATGAACAAGTTCGACGACAATATCGACGGGGGCAAGATCTGTCCTTCGTCGCCTTTGGGACTGTGTCTAGATGAGAATTGCGGATGGCCCAAACCGAGGTCGCTGAAATCCTCAGAAGTGTGAGAGACGTACTTACATTCTTTGCAAACGAGGATGTTGGCGAGGTTGCCGCCGAAGAACATGTCGATAAACGATGACAACTCGTCATCGGGGTTGAGGGTGGTGCCGGGACGGTGAGGTCGGGATGGCCGCGGTTGCCTACTTGGTCACTTTGGGGATGGTGATCGTTGCTTGATGATCTATGATATTCATGTAAGAAGGAGAGAGGGGTGTCGAGTGATGGTGAAGGCTCACATCGATCTCCTCCATGCGGACCGCGTCGAAGAGCTGACACAGAAAACCGTAGGCATCCTGCTGTCGGAAATCGAGGTACTGGTCGTATTTTTCGGACAAGAGGTCTCTGCAAAGACTCAGCAAGGCGCTCATGGATGTTGCACCTAGGGGTTATGTTTTCCTGTATGTGGAAGTCGTTCTGAATGTGCCATGCGGTTTGTAGTACGGCGACGAGCTGGTCGTTGATGGGAAGAACGTCGGGCCCGGGATGATCATGATGCTCGCGACCGAGGCCATGACTGATTGTCAGGACCAGCAAACGGCGGGACGGGGGCTGAGGGTGAGCAGTAAAGAAACTTGAAGGAACGGGACTGGATACAACCAGTTTCGGCTCACCACGTGGTTCCTGAGTCATTTAGTGTGCAACTTGATCACATCCTCCTTGAAAGAGGCTGAGACACTGGTTCGATCTAATGAACCGTTAGTATGCAACGACACTAGTACTGATACTTGTTAGTATTGTCCATAACTGCGTCTGCTGGACGGTCCGCATCGGGTGAATATTCAGACTGTCCAACTCCGATGGCTACCTGCAGGTCTCCACACCGTCCCAATCGACTTTACACCGAGCCGTCCCACGCTGGCGAGAGGACAGTACTTACTGAGGTGCAAATTAGTACTTAGGAAAGTAAATATTGATGCAAAAATCATGCCCTGTTTACATATATAACATTCCACCCAACCAATCACCGACCTGCCGAGGGACTAGGGAGGAACTAGGTAGACAAACCTGTGGTGGTCAACAGTCTGCCTCAACTTATCATTGTTGCCTTCAGGAGTCAAGTACAATATCCACTATTACGTGAGCAAAGATATGATACAAGCCACAGGCTATCGCACTTAAACATGATTCAAACCTGGTGTTACAGTAATGCCTGAGGGACTGCACATGCCCTTCGTGTCTGTTATATGCATAGAGTCTGCATCATTGTGCAAACCAGACAAGACAGGAAGGTCATAGGAATCATCAAGCATCTCCACCACGATCTCACCTTCCGTCGCACCCTGGTGCCAGTGAACACGGCTCAACTCTGCATGGTTGAGCAGCCACCCGGGGTCAACGTGCGCGGTGGCAGCCAGTGACTTGATACTGAGCATTGCGCGGCACACCGAAACAACCGTCAACGCGATAAAAATAACGCTGAATTGGACAATAAAGTGAGCCTGTGATGTGCTCTTTGACAAGTCGAACGTACCTCCCACTTAAGGCGGTTTCATACACCTTTTCGGTTGAGAGTGGTTACTTAAAGTCATGCACAGCCTGAGCAAGCGACTACTTGCCGGAATTTGAGAGGTATCAGTCATCGTGAGCCCGATCACGATGAACAAAAGCGATCCTAACACCCATTATTTTAGGAATTGTGTCTGAGCAACAGACATTGCCTTACCTAATGCACATGCGTACATGCTCATTCCCCTGTATAATCTGAGCACTGGAATAAAATTGTGGTCAAGTTTACTTACTCCTTCAAGAACTTCCAAAGAAAAGTGTCTCTCTGTCTCCGCAAGCATCCAGGACTCGTCACGAATCGATATACTTTAAGCGCAAATAAAAAGCTGTGGAGCAACAGTGACGGGACATATAACCATGCCAACATTGGTGTGCGGGCAGACACCATGTTCGTTTCAAGTGCTCGTACATCGGGCAACAAAAAGGCTGTAAGCAGCGAAGCGGCCAAGGTAGCAGCTACGTAAGCCAAGATAACGATTTTCTTGATAATTGGGCGATGAGAGAACATGTGCCACACGCGTATCGTGATAGCAGCTAAATAGTTCACGTTGAAAATCAGAGCCAGGTGCCACAAAAACAGTCAACGCGCCTTGACAAAAGGCCATCACGGCGATTTCAATGCCATAAAGCAGGTAACCAGACAGAAGAGGGCTGATCGTGTGATCAGAGGTTGAGGACTCTGTACATACTAATGCTTACGACTGCGTGGAGAAGACATAGTCAGTGTGAGCCTAGCATTGATGCCAGGGGAGGCTACCAACTAAGAGATTGGTACACCCGTCTACCACATCGCGGTCAGCGAACATCTCATGGTTGGACAGTGATTGTCTCACCCAGGATCAGGATCCTAGAAAAACAGGTTGTTGTCAGCAAACCATCCTCAACCGACGCGGAATTTGCTTACACTACATCAACGAAACCCAAATACCGTATCTGGTGATATCTGTCAGCAGGCAGAATATTCTACATACCAAGCACACTGACGCAGAGATACATTCCTCTGGAGAGTGTCCATGGGCCACTCCAAAAGTGCTCCACCTGAGTACTCACCGGAATGTAAGGTGTGAGTAGGAGGAGTCAACATCACGACTCACCTCGTCAGCTAAGTTAATTGCATGGTCATAAAGTAAAAGTGTTACGGACGCAAGCTGTATCCTCCGTGACGACACCAGTCCTCTCACAGAGAGTACCTCAAGATCGCTCATGGGGGTGCAAAGAAGATTTGGGTGTCGAGAGCCAAGTCGGGTTAGGTGAGACCGCGGGCTGCACGTGTAATGGTCGAATTATAGGGTAAACGCCATCATTCTCATGGCAATGAACGTTTGAACTTTATCAAGTTGATGAGTCGTATCCGGTATTTGATGGACGGTTAAGTATTGGTAGTGATTATCAAGACTCAAGGAAGCTAATAATATCACGGCCAACGACCCGACTTCCTTTCTGAAGCACAATTGCTGTCCAAAGATGAACGGCGGGTTTCCTGTGGGAGCACGATAAACCGAGAAGCCTAGACACAAACGGAGCTATCACCAGAACGGTGGTGCAGTGGCCAGAGAGATCAACCACATGATTTTGGCAGTGTAGCACTGGTCAGCAACTGCACTGGTCTCAAGGGAATATTTGTAAAACCGCATCCCACGACTCGTTCGGTTTCACCATCAATATGCCATAATCGAGGTGTTATCGGCGCAGGTCGGTGCGCTGGATCCAGAAGATAATGGTTAATATGACTACACCTAGAGAACTAGGGAGTCTAATGCGATCTGTGACGCACTGTGTTCTCTAAGGAGGACTTGGACACGGTGTGGTGTGAATTGAAGGCGCTTGCCGCGGCAATGGGTTAGTCCGATCCTTGTTGTGCAGTGCTCATGAAGCGGTGCCCATGGTGATGGTGGGATCATTCAGAATAGAAGATGATCACAACCAGGAAGTCACACCGCGACAAAGTACTAGCCCTGCGGCGGACCTCGGAAATTAGCGTGTGGGTGAACTTGCCAATGTCAAAGATCTTGTCAAAGTCTAGTACGAATTCCGTCCTATGGGATGTGAGACCGTGTTTCCCAACCCAAAGGTGTATCGGCTGAGCTCGACGGTGTTGAGGGTAACATGCCTCCAATTGGTAGTGACCCGAATGGTCGATCACCTGTACAGCATCCAGCGGGTGAGCTGACTTCAACACATTTTGCCTTGCCCAGATCATAAGTCGATATCACACCGTCGCGCACGATGCCGAAAGGACAGAAATCGTCTGCAACTTCTGGTACGCGCAAGAAGAACGCACGCAAAGCCGCTCAGGCCACCCAAGGATCCTCATCTGCTGTGCCTCCCCCTTCACCTGTCCCGAAGCAGTCAAAGCCCAAGGGAGGAAAGATTTCCAAGCTGTCCAAGAGAGAAGCTAGAGAACAGCGCAAGAAAGTTTACATCCCGCCAACCAAACCAGCCCCACCAGTTCTCGATCCACTCGATACGACTGGTCTCGCTCATTTATTGCCACCAGAGCTTGTCGTCGTTCTCAGGGCGTTGGGGAAGAAAGATGCCGTCACACGAGGGAAAGCAATAGAGGAGCTTGCAAAGTGGGTCGAGGACGCGATCAAAGAGCAGGCAGCGCGCGATCGTAACCACGATCGATATGAAGAAGAGCCAGACGGAATGGTAGACGTGGTAGTCAAGATGCTCCCGGTTTGGGTGTGTCCCTGCATCACATCCGGTTTTGAGGACGACTAACTCCCTCTCCAGCTCCATCGTGCCCCGGTGCTCTTCACCCACCCTGCGCGGCGTCTTCGGTATCTCGCTGCTTCCCTTCATGTCTCCCTTCTTCGCCTCAACCCCGCGCGTGAGGCCCTCCTTACATGGACCAGCGAGACCGCGTCTCAAAGTGATCTGGAGACACTCTTAGGGACATGGGCAATGCTTGCATACGATGTTGATCATGGGGTCACCACTGTCGGCATGAGGGCGTGGGCAGACTTCATCACTACGACTCCAAGCCCAGCCACAGATAATCGAGATGTATATCACACTAGTCCTCACACTCAGCGCACGCTGTCCCAACCAAAGATCATTCTAAACCCCCCACTTCTCATTTCCCTTCTCAAATTTGTTCAGCGCACCGTCCTCGATCCACAGGGCCTCCATGCAGCTTTGAACCCAGCTCCTGTAGTTCCTCCCGTGGGTCCACTTCCTCAACAGGGTCACAAAGGCACGTCACAGAGTAGTAAGAGTGTACTGCAAGGCGGCGCCGTATCCCAGGGTAAAGGTGTCGTGCGAGGGAAAAAAGGGAGCTCAACACCGCAATCGCAACAGAAGAAAAGTGGCCGATATGTTCCGCCTTCCTCTGGCTCTCCGTCGACTACTCCAACCTCGCTTCCTGATCGAGTGACGAGTGACAGTGTTGGTGAAGAGAATGATTCAGACCGAGCTGGAAGGCTAAGGGTGGGCGCATTGGGCGTTGTCAGATGGATTCTAGGTACGTCGGACCTTTCACTGCTTGGCAGTTGGTGAGACGTCCCGTTGTCGTCCTCATCCGTTTTCGTGTGCTGTTCGATTATTAACGTATTTTGTCCAGAGAATTGCCCTGCAATCGATTCCGCCTCTGTGCCAGACCTTCCTATTCTAACAACACTCCTTTTATCTCCCGCATTTTGGTCCACTCTTCATCCCGCAACCGCTCCCCCGCCCCCGAACTCGGCCAACCAACAACTTTGTCCGTTTTCAATTGCATCGTTCGGTCGAGGCCAGCCTCAAGCCAGGAAAGCCGCGTGGGCACTTGTTGAGTCTTTAGTTGGAGTTTTCAAAGGTTTGTTTTTGTCTCCTCGTTGCCGTGTTTGGAAAGTCCACGCTCTGCATTTCCTATCCATCTTGTACATTCTTCCTGGCTGCATCTGAGTGGGATACGCATCTAGCGTCGGTTACACGTTTAACCTTCAAGCTAGTAGTGCATGTACAGTCCTCGGCACAGATAACTGACGTTTTCTGGAACCAGGCAAATTACCAGAACCCCTGATTCGGATCTTAAGCGTGGCCGTACTGCGCTCAGCCTGGGTCGAAACCGATGTTGGCGTGCGAGCAGCATTAGGAGGTCCCTTGATACTCTTCCTCAGAGGTACGAGATATATTTATGTGTACAGGTTATTATGTGGTACCACCCGCGGTGTAACAGATTATGGCCAGGCATGGACAATCGACGTGGAAAGTGCGTTGAGGGGCTACAACGACCTTGATGCCAATGTTAAAGACACAGAGGGCGACGACTCTGACTCCGATTCGGACGCGCAATCCGAATCAGACTCTGAATCCGAAGCGGACGGTGATAGTGAAAACGACGTCGCAAATACCGTTACTGAGCTGCCTCCTAATGGACAACCTGTATCTGAAGCTTACACAGAATTCTTGCAATTCCTTGAGCTAGGATGTTCCGGGTCTCCTATAGAAGGTTACCCATTGGTATTGGTTGTATTGGTCGGCATTCCTAAATCGGTATGGTTAACTCTGCTCACCCTACGCACCGTTTGAACATGGCACACATAGATTCTTCCTACCGACCTTCCACCTACCTCATCAGAGAATGACAAAGAGAGGAATAGACAAGGGCCCAACATCCACCCGATTTCGCAACTGCTTACATCCTTCTGGGCTCCGCTTGATGCAGGCCTCCTCGATAGACGAGCAGCAGCCCTGTCATGGCTCAAGGCACTCAGCGAATGCCTAGCTTTAATCGTTAGACGAGGGGTGCGCACCGAGAATGCCAGTATATATGCGTATGAGGATGCGAAGCATCTTCTCGCGTCCCAGGCTTCTCGTTTGTGGACTGAGCTCGTTACGAAGCGGCTGCGGATTGAGGAGATCGAAGCTGCTGGGATCATGGCCCATGCAGCAGAAACAGTCGGGAAAGTCGGGGACGGTGCGTTAATGTTGATTGTGTCACTCCGCATGTTTCCCGTCCCGCGGGACGACTGACTATACTCGTAGATCTATTTGACGCATTCTTTGACGCGCTTTGTTCAACCATCCTTGATTCCCTCTATACCTCTGATGGTACACTTGGCCTTGCACCCACTTTCTTCCGCGTATTCACTTCCACGTTTGCGCCTGATACTCGTGCGCGTCAGAAGGCATGCAGTGCGGTAGAAATTTATACACAAAGAGTCATCGAAGGTCTCGAAACTGCCCTAAGCTCTTCGGACCAGACATTGATCGTGAACACCGCCAAGAACCCCCTGGCAACACTCGTGAAACTCATGGATACATTTGGACCTTCGCTTTTCGATGACGGATATTTATCTTCTCGCACCGACGCCATATTCGTCTCACATTCTATAGCGCTTCTGCAAATGTCGACACCAGGAGTGTTGGCGTACCTCAAATATCGAACCGGATCCTCTGATCAATCCCAGGGCCAATTGCAGACGCAAGCCTTCTGGACGGAGCTTCTAGGGGCAGTTGCGTCTTCTCCAACGAAGGTAGCACTATCGTTGTTGTCATCGCTTGTCACCGCCTCGCTCCCGACACATCTCAGAGGAGCGAACGCAGCAATGGACGAACTAGTGGAACGTTTGGTGAACAATACAGTAGCCGCGGGTGGTCAGGGGAATGAGGAAGTAGTCTTGGCGCGAGTGTTGAGTACCCCAGGTATGGAAGCTCAGCCATGTGTTTTGGCTCGCTTCTGAAATATCTTTAGGACCATTCATTTCACCTGGTTGTTTGGCCACGATCGCATCCGTGCTCTCGAACAATGTTGCCACTTTTGCGGAGGCAAGAGTGAGGTTCGCCGGCATGTCTTCAATCAACCTAGACGAAGTTCCAGACCTGGCTGAGATTGGCCCTCTTGTGGGACTTGTGACGAAATTGGCCGATTCGAGTTATGAATTCACTGGAGACCTTGGAGCGGAGCTCTATACCGGGATATTCTTGCTTGGTTATGTCATTCCCCATCAGGGAGAGGCTTCTAGCGACAAGTGGGTGGAGGATACGAAGGCACTCTGGAGCTCTTGGATTTCCCAAGAGGGCGACAGACAACGAGAGATAAAAGACGTCGTTGGTAGTCTTGTGAAAGAGAAATTGAAAAGTGTTGTTGTCGACGCAAAAGCGGAGACAAGGTGGGTACACACGTCTATCTGTTAAGCTTCTCATCACTAAATTCCCCATCCAGACCCGAATATATCATTGGATGCATTACTCCCTCACCTCCTGGTATTCATGTTGACCCTCTAACAGACATTCTCCCGTCGCGCGAGGAATTCGACACTATGCTGGACTCCTCTTCCCTTCCTTCGTCGACCACTTCTCCGAGCTTGGCGCTCTTCGACTTCATGCTCCCAACCTCCTCAAGTACGCCTACTCCTCCGAACTCGACGTGTAGAAAGTATGCACGTGCCGTTTCCGCTCTACTTGCACACCTCACCACCTCACGTGCCGTCGCACGGTCAAACCTCTGGGCACTACGTCACATTCTCGTTCTCGGCTTCTATGCGAACGAATACCTCCGTGTGGAGGACATACGAGATGGCCTCGTGACATTTGATCTTACGAGGGATCATCTCGAGGATGTTGTGGAGAAGGTCAAATCGCTGACGACTTATCTCCTGGGCCGTGGAGAGGATGGCATACACGCCAAAGTTGTGAACGCGCTCACGAGCAAGGATGGCGCGGTCACTCTCAAAGATGGGAGTCTAGCATCGTTTGTCGTTGAAGTCGTTCGTCGTGCCCAGGAGAAAGACAGAGTGAGGGATACGGCAGTTCTCGGCATCGTGCTGCAACACTTGTTCAGTGATGCTACGAAGGATGATGCTGATTTGTGGTTGGCCCTTGCGAGAAGGTCGCAAAAGACAGGTCAACTTATGTCTCCGTTTGTGTCTGAAGATCTTCATTTGCTCATGCCTCTACTATTTCTTTTAGCTCCCCAGACCACCATCACCATATTAGCCTCTATTACTTCATATGCGCCAGAGCCTCCCAAACTCGACAGGTATCGCAATGAATTAGCTGCTTCGCTCGTTGGTGTTCGTCCTGGCGCAGCATCCTCCACGGGTCTCGTCACCCTTCGGTTATTAGCCGCCACGGCACCTGACCCCGACTCCGACGTCGTCTTCCTCCCACAACAGCGTGCCGTGAATGTTATGAAGGCGTGTCAGGCGTGGGTTACTGCAGACGAAGACGACGAAGACGGTGTTGATGAGGATGTAGAGAGTGCCATGACCCTGGTATTTTTCCATCTCGCCCCGATCCTGCAGAATGTTCCCGGGTCGCACTGGGATTTCATCTGGGATGTGATCGAGAATAACTTGGAGGTGTGTCATGTTTGCTTCAAGTAGAGATGACGGGTGTTGATATTAAGTAGAACTGCTCCCTGGAAGACAGTACAACGTTAACGACTCTCGGAAGGACATTAAGACTGGTAATTGCCATTGACGATCTAGCATCGACGAACAAGCCTCTTCGCGCGAATTGGGATGAGAGGAAAGCGACAGTGTTGGGACTTGTCAGGGATGTGGCCACGGTGAACACGAGTGAGTAGTCGGTTCATATCTCTGTATAGCTTGGGGATTGATGGAATCCAGTCGCAATGCCCTACTCTGAACCTCGTACGCTATGCCGGGAGTTGGCTTTGTCTGTCATCCAAGACATGCCACCTACAATGATGAACGAGAAAACCTTACCAAGTGTAAGGATATACATCTTTCCATTCAACCATTTGCACCAACAGAAACGTTGCAGATGTGCCACCTACTGGGAGACCAATCCCAGGAAGTCCAGCGAATGGGCTACCATTTACTCCACAATGCCGCTCAAAAGCGAACAGAGCACTATGTAATCGAGGCAGGTGTCGACACGGAGGATGTAGTGAAGCCAGAGTTGCCTCTCGAGCTCCTCGCGATGCTACAGCAGAGCCTTAGCTCAGGTGAGGTGCCTGACCTAGACGAGCAATCAATTCCGCGCAACAAGGAAGTGTCTGGATACCTGCTTGCATGGATGATCACATTCGACTTGTTTACTGATGCTGTGCGTATATGCTCTCGATAACGCTGCAAACATACGATTCTGACCTTGCATGTAGTCGATGAAAGTTCGCTCGGGTTATTTCAATCACATGCGAAGCCTCGACATTGTTTCTCAACATTTCATCCCGAATATCTTCGACATTCTTGGTTTGTTCAGTGGCGGAAAGCAGGTATTCAAGTTAGATGTGTGGGCTGTCGATGAATTTCATCTGGAGAGTAAGTATAGATTCATCTTTTTTCGAATGGTGCTCATCGCTCTGGCCAGCATTCGAACCAGAAAGCCCGTTGAGCTTGCAACTGTTGGCTGCCCATCTTTACCACCGGGCTCTCCTCACCGTCCCCGCCCTGATCCGTTCATGGATTTCGGACTGTACTGACAAACAACTTCTTACGCGCGTCGTCGATTACACGTCATCATACTTCTCGCCCGGTATCATCAAGACCGAACTCGCGCAAGTCCGACAGCCGTCCGAACTCTCGACGACAGAGAACCTAACTGTCAAAGTTTCACCCACATCTGGGGAAGTGACAGCGTCGTACATGGTGGATGAGCAGGCCCTTGAGCTCACCATTCGCATGCCGAGTGACTGGCCTCTACACAGGCTCGAAGTGAGGGACACCAAGATGGTGGGTGTCTCAGAGGATAGGTGGAGAGCTTGGATACTTGGCGTACAGCAAGTCGTATGGCAGCAGGTAAGCTCGACAACCGCAGTGAGAAATATAACATGACGTGTTCCCGAAAGAATGGTCGTGTTGTCGATGGCCTAACATTGTTCACGAAGAATGTGACACTCCACTTTTCTGGGCAAGTGGAGTGTGCGATATGTTATTCGTATGCTTTGCTCTTCCTCCTCGGTTGGTCTCTGTTACTTATTTGCATTTGTTTTCGCAGCATCATTAGCGTGATGGACGCGAGTTTACCCCAGAAACCGTGCAAGACATGCAAGAACCGATTCCACGCCAGTTGTCTGTACAAGGCAAGTTCCTATCAAACTACACCTCTACTCCAATGTCTTAACCACGCATGGGATATCAATAGTGGTTTAAAACAAGCCATTCATCGAGTTGCCCGCTCTGTCGGTCTGACATTCTGTAGGTCATTTGGGAGATCATGGGTGATGTGGAATCAGGAATCACACGAATGTTCGTTCTCGCGTCGGCTTGGTGAAGGCCTGGTACCCAATCGTGTGTAGCGCTACAATCAAAGACACGGTGTGTATTCATTAGAACTGTCATTATAACCTCCTCCTTCCCGAGACGGGAGGATCATCGTTGACAGGACATGGACTTTCGATGAGTGGGAGTGTGATTGAGGTTTCGGCAGGAACACGTGAGCTCGGGGTACATTCATAATGTGCCTGAGTTGCAGTGATCGTGGTTCCTTGGGATGTTCGATTGACGATAAGTGTGAAAAACAAGTATGGACAAGGAGATACTGGCGATGGTGAGTGTGTGCAGGAGAAATTTTCCAAGGTTTCATGACTGAAAAATATCCGTACCCGTGATGGCTTCTGAGCCTCGCTACAATGTATGATCGACCTGGAATGATCGTTACTACGCAGTCATGATGTATTTTGCTAACTTACAGCATTCCGCAGTGTGTTCACTTTCCTTTTTGGTCAGAAACCAGTGAAGAACATCTTTGGACGTCGCTCGTGTGCGTGGCGCGTTGTTGGAGGTTGATGAGTGAGAGGACGTGAGCGGGTGGCAGCGCGAAGCGCTGTCCAGCTCCGCAAAGTGTCCTGGGCCGAAAATGGTGAGCTGCGAGGGTGGGTGGGAAACACCTCGCACACCAAGCCAGGGTTCGTGTGTCGCTTCACTTGTACCTCATTACGAGACTGACCTCTCAGCATGCCGCACTTGCTCAAAGGGGTAGTCTTGGCATGCTTGTACTAAAACATGTATCATGTTTGGCTAACCTTTGCACCCGGTGATGCCCTACAAACACGGAAAGGAACCTCGAATAACCAACCAGCGGCCACATGCGGGATGGGCACATGTGCAGGAGGAAAGCAATGGCATCTGTGGGCATGTATCTCGCGATCCCGGCGCGCTAAACTACGCCACTGGTATCAACCTCGTGTCTGGTACGTGCGTCACCGCGAATATCGCTCGCAGCCCCATGTACCGCGAAGCAAACCCCACGGACCGAAGGTATGGAGATGAATCCCTTACACAAGATCCGATCATTATCGCCGCACCCACTCGGGCTAAATTGCTATCCGGTATATAATGGGATGGTGAGTCTAGTTATGCTCTTGGATCTGGCACCCTTCTACCCTCGACATCCAGCCAGTGTACAATGGACGAGGCCGGAGAATTGCACTATTCTTCCCCTTTACATGATGTGAAGGACCTCAGCGAGTTCGACACTGCGGAAGAAGAATTGTCACAAGCTGAATGTGCTGCGCTAGAGCGCAGGGTCTGGCGAAAGCTCGACACATGGGTCCTCCCATTATGCACAGGCTTCTTTTTGCTGGCTTTCTTGGTATGTTTGTAGGCTCGGTTTCCAGCTCAATATACTCAAGGACGGAAGCGTGTAGGACAGAACCAACATCTCGAATGCGCGTGTAGCTGGCTTGCAGACAACACTAGGGATGTCGAATTACCAGGTACGCCGAGGGCCCTAGGTGTTTCGACTCTTGGCTTATCGACCTATAGTACACCCTGGCTCTGACGATAACTTATCTGTATGTGCACGAGTATCTGTAGTACTCGAACATTGGCTCATCATGCACCAGTCCGTATGTTGCCGTCGAGTTTCCGACCACCTTGCTCTTGAAGGTGAATCACTACATCATTGATGACGCAGCTAATCATATCTTTCGACATCACAGTATGTAGGGCCCGATCGTATGCTTCCTACTATGGTTTCGCTGTGGGGAGTGGTTTCCGCCTCACAAGGTGACCAACTATCGCTTTCATCTCAATATCGGATATTGGCTTATATGAATCATCAAAGGACTGGTCCACAACTATTCCGGGTTGTTGGCATGTCGATTCTTCCTGGGGTTGGTTGAAGGTTCGGACATTCCAGAACATCATTCTCTCTACTCATCAGTGGGCCAGGTGGTATCTTGCCTGGGATTGTTCTATATCTCTCTTTTTTCTATCCTCGGAAGAGGTTGCAAATACGGTATGCATCAGGCCACCATTGTGGTACGTCATCTGATGTGCTTCCTAGGGTTGCCACTTTCTTCGGGTCAACGGCGTTGTCGGGCGCTTTCTCCGGTTTACTGGCTGCCGCTATCGACCTGATGAACGGAAAGGGTGGTAAACCCGGGTGGGCCTGGATATTTATTCTGGTATGTTGTGTCACCAACTGCTTCGTGAAGTGACACTCATCCGGTATTGACAGGAAGGTATATTTACCTTTGCCTTCGGCGTGACCGCTTTTTTCCTCCTTCCTCGCTCTCCCGAGAAGGCACGCTTCTTGACGGAGAAAGAACGGGCGTACGTCATTTCCTCCCTGAAGCACGCCGGTTCTATGTCGGAGGACGCCGAGAAGGACAAGTTTAGCTGGATAGAGGTCGCTAGATCAGCCAAGTCCCCGCACTTGTGGTTCCTTGTTGTCGCCTTTTTCTTCAGTGGTAATGTATCCATACGATCCCGTGATAGCTTGCGTTGATTGACAATGGTTCGATCAGGCACGTTACTGCTTTCTCTGGCTTAGTGAGCTCGGTTTGTTGATGCTCTCTTCCCTATCGCTGACATTTATCATGGTAGCTTCGAGCCGACGATCGTCGCTGGTCTCGGATACGCAGGTAACCAAGCCCAGCTCATGACTGTGCCTCCGTTCGCGACCGCCTTTGTTCGTGCGTATTTCGACAACGAACTCTTTGACGTTCATTCATCTCACCAAAAAAAAAGTGTCATTGATCTCGTCCATCGTATCGGACCACTACCAATGCCGTGGATACACCGCGATACTCTTTTCACTTCTGGAGGTGATCGGTTTTACCATGTTTTACGGTACGTCGAAGCCATCTAACCAGAGAAAGATGAATACCTGACCACTAATGCCCACGCCTCAGCGAGTACATCGAGCCACATCCGCTATGGATCCCTTTTCTTCTCCGTCACCGGGACATATTGTGCGGCGCCGGCGTTAATCACGTGGTTGGCGAACAACAGTGCTCCGCACGTCCGACGTGCAACCGCTGTGGCAATATCCTTCACCGTGACCCAATTGGGGGGTATACTTGCCACCTGGCTTCTTGGAGTGCTGTCTCCCGCTCCCAACTACACATCGGCGACGATCACGTTCATCGCCATGTCCGTTGGTATGGTAGTCTTATCAATGGCCAACTTGGCGTACCTATGGCGAGAAAATAGGTTGAAAGCGGAGAGGAGGGAGAGGATGAGCAAGGAAGAAGAGCCAGAGGGTCTTGGAGATCGTAGTGCGTGGTTTATATATAACCTGTAAGTAGATCGTTGGTTTGTGTGTAAAATTCAGGGCTTGTAGTACTGTACGTATGATACGGTTACTCTTTGATCAATGATACGTGAAATAGGGATGACTCCATCCCGGATGGTCTCTAGCATTCTATTGATGTTGGTGATATTCAACCATATGACGACAGAAGACTCATACCGGACCAGCTCAGTAACACATACATCTCCCCATGTCCGATGGCCCCGATCGAGGTTTATGAGCCAACCCCATACCCGCATGGCAAGTCGGAACACTACTCTCTCTCGCTTCGAAACTACGACCTGCGAGTTCTTTCCCCACACGACATACCGTCTTTCGCAACCGCCGTGGTAGACCATCGTGACGATTTATGTCCTCGTGGCGAGGAGCCCGGTACAATGTATTATGCGAATGGCCTTGAGGCGCTCGGAGTCCAGGCAAGGGCTTTTTCGGTGCAATGGCGTGTGCCTTGGGCCTACAAGACTGGGCTGGGCTAGGCTGGGCTAGGCTGCCCCTGCTGGTTCCTGGCATCCCGGCAGGACGAATCCTCGAATTCCTCTCTGGTCGGGACCTGCACACGCCAGGAACAAAAAAAGGGCATGGACTGTAGGATGGAATCCTTGGAATGGAAGCACATAATGAATTCGTCCCGAGCGGGTATCGAAAAATTGGATCCGACGTGGAGTTTGTATTTTCCCTTGTGGAACTTCACCCACCTGACACTGGCACTAGTATGGCGTGTGCGAAGCGATAGGGCGATTCCGGCGCGGCATCGCACTAGTTGACCGTTAATTGTTGCAGCTTCAGGGAATCAGCACACTGCCAATACCACGTCACAGACACGCGTCATGATGCCCCCCTTCACGGTAAAGGAATGCCCATCCTTCTACCGAGTCCTATCGAGGGGAAAGTGTGGCGCCTGAGCAGTACAGATTGGGTTAAGACTAGGATCGGCCGAACGTTCCCAGGTTAATCTGCCCGTGATGCTGACTTGTCGTCGGTCGATGTAGACAAACCGCCTCAGGACACCTATTCAGTCAAATTCCGGATCCAAATGTCTATCAGCACTATCTATCAATCTGAGTTGATCAAGCGGCTGACATGGCTATGGTCCTATAAAAAAACAATTACCGCGATGTTATTGCCACCACGCAAAACGATTTCAACCGAATTCGGCTTTGCCAACAGCTACCGACGACGATATCGACGGTCTCGTGGACTGCGCCATTTGATGGACAAGCAAAACGCGGCAATTTTTTTATTTGGAGAGTTGCGGTACGCATTTATATATATCCCGATGATGCACCAAATTGTTCTCACTCCCATCCGTCTAACCCGAATTTCGGCCTTCCTCTGAGTCACCACCGAAACGGGGGCCTAGGATTCAATCTAGAGCTCGGCGCTTACCGCTCAGTAAGCAGACGAGGATGCGCCGTACTCCTCGCTTGCTGGGCACACAGCCATTATGAAAAACCCGATCAACAATGTGGATGTGACGCAAAACTAGCTCATAGCGCTCTTCCGTCATCCTGTGTGTGGTTTTTTTATGGTCGCAAGTGCGCCGTTGACGCATGTGACGTGCGAAACACGCGCCGTTGGCTAAGATACACGATACGGTTGCATGTGATGGCGTTAACACACGTTTTCTGGGTGTTTTGACCCGTTACGACGTTATGAAAACGACGATGGTGCGCTTTTTGGCCGACGGAAGGGGGAACAGAACAAACTTTGTGTGATGCACTCCATTCCAATACAAGGGGAGCTTCTCACCTTCTATGGATGTCGGATCCGACATCCGACATCCGGGCCTGAGGCTGTCCAAACTTAGATCAGTGTTTCGGAGCAAAGGTTCCTATATAATCGACCCCCCTCAAAGTACTAATCTCCTAACTTTCGAATCCGAACACTGTACATGATGTCCACTCCCTCCGTCTCGTTCGCCCCCACTCCTGCCGTGTTGTCCAAACAATTCGACGCCGGTCAGGACCCCACGTTTGCGTTTGCCAGACTACATGGTGATATTTGTCTCATCCAACGTGAGCCACTTGGTCTTTTTTTTTTCCAAAGAACGACCGTCTGAAAACGAGGTTTTCGTTGCCTCCCCCCATTGCCTAGTGGTTGGACAAACGGCCGTCGATCCATCGGGGACACCCCTGCTTGACATACTTGTCTTTCGACACGAATTCGTGTCCATCTTTCGCTACTCTCACTCGGCATGCGTTCACCCCCTCGAGCTCAGGGTGCTTGAGCCCCTCGACGATCATGCCGTCCGCTATGAGCCAGACAATGGAAGCGTCTTTCTCGCCAAAGACCTCATGGCGCACCTAAAGCGCATCTTGGACGCCACTGCCATGTTCAACCGGACCGGGCGTCCAACCCAATCAAGACAACGGAGGTGATCTTATATGTATCGGTCAGGCGTTTGTAGCTGGAATCATTAACATTTTCGGATCGTACCGTCACGCGTCTATTTATCTATCTACATTCTAGTTATACGCAATTGTACTCTACCAACACAGTACATTTACATACACCAGCTCAAATTTCTTACAGTCCTATCCACGGAAATAGAGCACACTGCTTATCGCATCAGGACGAGGGTCCCGAGATGATCGTCACCTGTCAAACATGTCGTGGACATGGCATCTCACCAAACAGCCGGTCCCAATGTCACCGTCCTTGCGAAACAGTCCATCCACACACTTGACCGTATGATGCGCCCCCGTCTCTTCGTCCTCCAAAAACCGACTCGTCGTATCGATCGTTCGGCGAACGATATGCCAAGGGTCGGCCGCCGAACCAATCCATTTGTTAACGTGGTCCGGCAAGATTAGAAAGACGTCACTAAACGACGGATGTGTCGCTCCCGCTGTCAATCAAGGCGCCCTCGTTATTCATAGCACTGCGTATGACGTATATCTCATGCGATTCCGCACATGGTGCGATCGTGAGCAGTTTTGTAAACTCATCCCCACTTGCGTACTCTTCAGAATCGATGGCAAGAAGTCGCATCGAGATCGTCTTGTCCCAAGGGTCCAACCTGTTTGCGAAGATAAGCCAGAAGGATACAGAAAAGTGCAAAGAAATGTACGGTGTGTAGCGGGATCAAACGTGATCACATGGCTAAAGTTGAAGTGGCTATCCGCAGCGGCCGCCAGCTGACCTGCAACGCCATACGCAGGAACGCGGAGAGTCAATCAAACACCTTACAGCTAAACTTCTTCCAAACGGGTGACCCACAATAATAGGCCTCGTCACCTCTATCACGTGCCAGCCCTCCCACTCGCACGGCAACGATGGCGTCAGTCCAGCCGAAACTATTCCTTGCCCTTGTGTCAGTCGCAGTAGCGCCTGAAGGACGCCATCGACTTCAGCTAGGCGAACACCCAGCTGAACATGTCGAAGTGTCGCGTCGTCCATGGGTTGTTCTTCCAGGTCTGTCCACCTATATCTGGGTAAGACATGCCCCTCCACACCTCTGCTCACACTCACTCGAGATCGATCCAATTCAACTAGTAAAAGTCTTTTGTCTTCCCACGTTCGTTGGTCATCCGCACACTCGGACCCGTACCGTCGTGGTGTTCAATCACTGCGACGATATACCCGCGCGACGCCAACTCCCCACAAACCGCCGACTGTTCAACATCGGACATCCGTCTCACCTCCGATAGCAACCACAAGTCAAAGAGTAGCACTCACATTCATCAGCCGCGAGCAACCCGCACCGTGGCTAAACAAGACGACCCGCCATTTCATCGACTGTGGCGGTACTTTCAACGGTGCGTTCTTGAGGCCAGGAAACGTCGTTCCCCAGGTGATGACGGCTACAATAGCATCTGTACGACCACCCCGCGTGCGATGATTACGAGACGATCCCCGCCGGGTTCTGAAAGCAACATACAGATGATGATCTTGTAAAATCGGTTCGACGACCAATTCGCCATCTTCAAGAGACCGTTCACAGTCTGAACCAACCTGTCCCGAATCCTCTCTTTCAGAAAAAAACGACAACGACAACACTGCGGTCGTGAAGATGTTTACCTTGGAAACCAGAGGACCCGTGCTTTGCACGTGGTCGTCAGCTCGGTCGGATAAAAGAGTGTGAACATGATGGTGTCGAGGGTGATGCCGAACTGGCCGTCGGGCATGGATCTATGCTTGAAGGTGCCAAATGTCTGTGGTGGAACAGGCAGTTCGACACCCCGAACGCCTACGGGATAACGTCCGCTGTGGGGGGAAAGGTCC
>JBBPNR010000629.1:0-19823 GCA_038091015.1 Boletus vermiculosoides
CTGACACCTCGTCAGTCGATCTAGTCGTTTGATCGGAACAGCAAAACTGAACATACCACGCGTCATCTTCGTGAACTCTGACCTTGCCCGGATTCGACTTGACCGTCCGCTGTCCATCGGGTGTTATGATCTCCTCTTCGGACGGACCGAGTCCATTGATCTCCACGTTCCTCCTCATCGCAGCAGTCGCGGATGGCAATAAATCGTTAGCAATTATAAACCTGGAGACCAGTCAGAGAACGGGAGGCCGATTTGCTTCCCTTGACAAACCTTACAAGAGGGATTTCTTTAGCGTATCGAACAGATCGTAGTCCGGTTGCGGAGAGTGCCTCTAAAAGGACGAACTTGTGCGGGTGATACTTTGAAGAATAGGGCCAGTGAGATGCATCGGACAGCGCATCAGTCCTACCAACATACCACACGCGGTTTTGAGGTATTCTCGGCCGTATCGAGGTCCATGGTCGACGCATCGCCTGCTGTATCCGCGGAGTGAGATGTTTCCGTTTCCCCCTCGCCTTCAGCTATACCACTCTTAGCATCAGTAAAAAAGAAAGCGCCGGACGAGCGCAACGACTCAACCCTTACCTCTCGGCTTCACCCAAACAGCCTGTTCAAGTCTCTTTGCCCGTCTCTCCTCCGCCTTCCTAAACTTGTCCTCCTTCTCTCGGTTCAATTCCTCGCTCCATACGCGGATACACGCGACGCTCATGTCGCGGTTGAACTCTTGGACGGGATTCAGGAACGCTTCGTCCTTGGAAGAGATGAGGATGTGCGCGTTGTTTTCGGTGTAGAGGGAGAAGCCTTCGGGGACGACGATGGGTGGTTCTTCGAGTTCTTTGGGTACCTCTGCTTTCGACGTGTCCGCCATCGCCATCGCCATCGGACGCCGGGGTAGGTGTGATCCAGTGAGCCTCGGGGTGTGCAGACGAGTTGTCCGAAGATGCAGAGCGAGGCGCAGAGGCCTGTGGAGTGCGAACACGAAGAGAGACGTCACGGTTGTCGAAGTTCAACGGGTACTAGTGTACCTACGCTGCGTACTTAGTCCAATGTCCGTTGTTCCGACGCTTTTAGTTTTACGTGAGTCGCTGTGTACAGACCAAGGTGCAGACCAAGCGTAGACTCAGTCAAGAACTTGCCTCCAGTGCTTCGTACTCGGCCTCAATTTTATCACACGACCTCATATTAGTCTAGTCACCAGACTAACCTCATATATTGCGGCCATCAGTGTCATCAGGAAAATCCTCCATCCACAAATTGTGTGCAAATGCGTGAAAATGCCTCAAATCCCTGGGAACATCTTATTTTGGTTTCAGATAGTATCTGGATAGTATCTCCCAGTGATTTCGAATTCTGGTTGATCTGAAGCGAACATTCTGGGGCCAGTTTCGAAGACGGATTTGTGTTGATTTCATTAGGCCTTGAACGATTCCGCATACGGTCACGTCTAGAGGTGAGCTATGTCAGCACTGACTGAGTAAGCAGTTTCTGGTCAGCGACCGGTTCAGTTGCTAGTCCGACTACATATGAGCGCACGTTGCTTTGTCATGCCAGTTGTTGGTGTCACACAAGGAACAGAATTAGACTTTCCTTCAAGTCCCTGTTTCTTGTGTTGCTGTCATAACTCTTATCAAAGGTATGACTAGAGGAGCCGCAATTATGACCTTATCGCAGATCAATTGATTATCCAGCTTGTTTTGCTTTTCTCCACTAGTACCATCATCCAGTGCAGTGGGATTTTCGTCTTTGGAGTTCGATACGCCGTCCTCTCTTTTGGTGTACTTGGATGCAAGCCAGTCAATTGGAGCGAGATCCCGAGATTCGTGGATGTTGGACATCCGGACTTTGGGCTGGCAGGTGTAAGCAGCGCGGAAGAAATGTTTTCAGGGATCTACGGAGTCTGCGCATGATCGCAAGATTTCACAGATCGGCTCCGAACGACAGCATGGAACAAACTATAATTTGACTCGCACCGAAACACACGTTGTACGTGGCGTTCCAAACACACACTGTTAATGGTAAGTATCCAATTGAACGTTGACTAAACTCGCTGACCTGCGCGCGTTGTAAACCGCGCCAGTGGCGCCACTGTCAACGATCACATGCAATCATCCTCTTTTAAGGAGCAACCACACGCAGTCAACTCCTGACGTCGGACGCCAACCTGCGAGAGTATCCGAATTTCGGCGACTACTTTTTTTTGACGAGAATGCGGGCGAGATTAGGGAATGATATATATTTGAGATCCCAACGTTCTCGCTCGGAGCTAAACGCGCCTGACAGAGAGAAGACTCCAAGTTACGCGTTGAGGTCACACAATGGCTGGTACGACCACACAGAACGACGCGACGCTTGTCAAAAAGGCACCACCGGGGGCATCATGGAAAGACAAGGAGGAGCAAGTATTGCCAAAGAACCGGATGGTTATTGTGTGCTTTGGCCTGATGTGCGCCTTGTTCTTGGCAGCAGTCGACCAGGTCAGTCTGAAAGCGGCTATCTTGGTCTTTGTCTTGGATCTGAACGGCGTCGCTATTATAGACGATCGTTGCGACTGCACTCCCGACGATCGTAGCCAAGCTAGGAGGTGGAAATACTTATAGCTGGGTTGGGAGGTAACGTCGTCTTGTGTTCATGATTGTGTGGCAAAAGTTTGTTCAACCACAGGGATCTGTCCAGCGCATACATGATCGCTGCGGGAGCCTTCGGCCCCTTGTACGGGAAGTTGTCAAACATGTTCGGTGAGCGTTATGCCACGTCTGTGTTGACCCCGCAGATAAGCCCCACCTGACAACTTCCAGGGCGGAAGCCGATTCTTTACTCGTCCATCCTCATATTTCTGGTATGTGCTCCGAATATGTATGTCCTTTGGGTGCTCATCTGCTCATTTCCAGTGCGGATCCGCCATGTGCGGCGCGGCACAGAGTATGACTTGGTTGATCGCGTGTAGAGCCATCCAGGGTGTCGGAGGCGGTGGAATCATTCAGCTCGTGATCATTACCGTTTCGGACATTGTGCCGTTGAAAGAGTGCGTGACGAATGTTGGCTTTCCCTATCTCACTGACCGTCATGCAGTCGAAGTTGGGTGGGTGGGTTGTTTGGTGCGGCGCATGGCGTTGCAAGGTAAGATCTCTCCTCATCATACCCTTCCGCGTTCGCTTATGAACCGGTTTTGACAGCGTCGCGGGACCACTTCTCGGGGGTGTGCGTTTGGTGCTTTTCGTTCGTCGTGCTGTTTGCTCACACGTCATAACTAGGTACTTGCGGAACACGTATCTTGGAGATGGTGTTTCTTTATTAACCTGTACGTCGTCGTCGTTTGTCCGGACTCTCACCTTTCGCACTGACAACCGTACCCAGCCCCATTGGCGGTGTTGGAATAATTATCCTCTTTATTTTCCTCAATCTTAACCCTCATCAAAAACGGCCGATTCGGGATCAAATTGCCGAATTCGATTTTATCGGACTCATTTGTTTCGTCGCCGGCGTCGTTTGCTTGCTCATCGGTTTTGACTTTGGTCAGACAACATGTGAGTATCAATATTGTGGTCGCTGTGTCACACCGTTTGTGTTGAGGGGAGGGTTAATGAACTGGTGCTGGCGTCTCAAGGGTCAACCGCAAAGACGATTGCTCCGCTCGTTACTGGCATTGTTTTGCTCATTATCGGTGCAATCAATGAAATCTTTACGAAGCGCTCCGCAATTATCCCTGCACGTTTGTTCAAGGTGAGCTTTTATGCTAGCTCATCCAAAGTATACCTGACAGGATGTCAAAGACTCGCACTACTGGCATCATTCTTGTCACTGTTTTCCTTCATGGCATCATCTTCTATGGAACTACATAGTGAGTGATGACAGCTCAAACACCACGACTTTCAACTGAATTTACCACACAGTTATCTGCCCTTGTTTTACCAAGGTTGGTCTTCCCTTTGACCTGCACAACCACGAGAACTGACTTGTGTTAGTACTCGGAGCATCGGCCACTCGTGCAGGAATCAAGTATGCAGCATGCTCTCTGGATTCCTGTCGACTCACGCTGTATATATAGAACAGTCCCCTTCTCACTCGGGACTGCATTCATATCCATTGTTTCCGGATTCATCATGGCGAAGACAGGAAAGTACCGTCCAATCATATGGGTAGCATACGTCGTGATGACCTTCGGGATGGGTCACATGATCATGCTGGATTATGACTCAAGCCTGTATGTATTTCGCATTTACGAGTTCTTGTCCTCATGCTCACTCGATTTTATAGTGTCACGCAGGAGGCTTTCCCTATGATCGCAGCCCTCGGAATAGGATGCCTATTGCAAGTACCGCTAATCGCTCTCCAAGCAGCAATGCCTCTTAAGGACATGGCTACCGCCTCAAGTGCCTTTCTGTTCCTTCGGTAAGTTCGTTATAACATCATATGTTTGACCTGTAACGAAAGGATCGACATTTTCAGTACCGTTGGAGGTGCTGTCGGAATTTCTGTCGGCGAGACGATCATCGCAACTGTCCTTCCTGGAAAACTCGCTCGGATTTCCAATTTCGGCATTCTCGGTATGAGCACTACGGCTGCTGCACTCAACAACAGCATTAGCAAAGTCCATTTGATTCCTGTGAGAGGTGGTACTTCATTCTCAAGATGGGTTTGCTAACCCACGAACATGAAATCAGGACATCACCCTTCGCAATGCTGTATTGCACGCGTGCTCAAAAGCGATCGGTACGATATGGACGGTGTTCACGCCGCTATCTGGGTTTGCGTTGATTTTGACGTTGTTCATGCGTGAGTACTCGCTTGACCGTAGGGCGGTGCGGAGCGGGGAAGCCAAGAGCCCCGAAGACCTTGAGAAAGGCGCGGCAGAATCTCACCATGACGAAGGAGATCTGCAAGCATCGGAGTCATTGGACGACGACTCTGTCGCTGATATTTCCCGCACGCCGACGATTAGTGGGTCGCCGCCACCGCAGCTCTACATGATGTTTGGATTCAGCGACATCGATCTGGGACTGAGCCAACCATGGAGGTCCGCACGTCCGAACTCGTACATTCGTAGTTAATGAACACAGCCGCGGAGGACGTATCAAGGGAGTGGTGGAATTTGTAACGTACTGGGGTGTTTCTGACGCAATACCCGACTCTGACATCTTTGACGAGTCGGTTTGCGATAGGATATTAGGACACAAACGCCCATTCATAGACGCAGTTAGGCTAGATCTCATAGCCAATCCTTACGAGAGCTGATGATGTACTGCATCCTCCGACGGAACAAATAGTGCACTACTCGTGAACTCGGAGTCCCGGGCAGGTGTGATTTCCACGAAGGATCGAATTCCGAGAGGTGATGATGTCGTGTTTCGGTATTTTCAAGTGACTCGGCCTGGCTTGGAGAATCAAAACGCCATCATCGGCCTGGAAGAAAGATACTCATCTCGAGAAATTTACAAGCTGTACTGGGGATACAGTACATACTTACCCGATCGTGCCTAAGATGTGGCGATCTCACCATCCTCATTTGGCTCGAACTTACGGCATGCATAACGCGGACAGGAATATGTACCGTGACAAACGAAGCGTTAACCCTACCCACTGGTAGCGCCGTCGCCTGACCACCTTTCGAGGGGTCCATCGGCGCCTGCGAAACAGTGAACAGAGTCTTGGACTCATCCGTAGCCGAGTGATACCATGCGTGACGGCAAAGCACGGGCCGCACTGCGGAAAGTTTAGTCTCGGGTACGTCGGACGGGTTACTCGGTTGAGCGAGAGGCTGAGGTCGTTGCATTGGTTGGTGCCATAGGAGAGGGGCGTCGTCTGCGGGAGGACTCGACAATTGTGGGGATGATGGCAACTTCAAGCGGGATTACTAGTACATCGATCGTGTAGACTAAACTGAAAGAAAAAGGAAGGAACTTGAGGGGGGAGGGGGGGGGTACTGTATACTAGGCTTCAACGCTCAAGAGTTCATACCAGTTGAGTTTAAGCATTGTTCCGAATCCATTTACTACGTGACTTCCGTCAATCACGCCTACAGTTACCCCTGTACCGGCGCGTCAAAACAAGCGTCCAGATCGATCTCGTCGAATTCAAATACTGTGTGGAGCTGCGGCGGCAGTAAGTGACTCGTCTGCGTGCTGGAAATTTGATCAGTTCAAGCTTCTTGAACAAAAAGCTTGACCCCCTACTCGTCTTCTTTGAATGCCGTTGGTCTATCATCGTCCTGTTCATCCTTTTCCTCCGCTGCGGCTAACTCGTCCGCAATGCAGATTTTAAGCATTCCAGCACTCCGCAGATTATCGGGGGAAGGGTCATCGATTTCCAACATGCGGTCGTGAAGGAGCTGTGAGTAGGATTCGACCCACAACGTCTCCAGCACGCCGAGTGAGGAAATTGCGAGAAACCTTGGCGCCGTGACTCCAACCATGTAGAATGTGAGTAGGAAGATAGTCACGGATGCCCCGAGGGCAAACGCGAGCTGTGTTTCGTTTGAACTGTTGCGTTTTGGGGGTTCAAAGCTGAAGGGACTTACAGGGATTATGTTGATCTGCTGACGCTGTTAGCGGAGGCGTTATTTCATCCCCCCACTGGAATCACTTACGTTCAGTTGTAGCTGCACCATCATATCCGTGACTTCGCTCGTCCCAGAAGCCGGTTGGAAGCCGCCAGCCATACGACCAGCTAGACGTGCATGTTACCACCACCCACGGAACAGTGATAATCTCTGGACTCACCAAGCCACATTGACCGAGCCGCGAGTTTGGACACCGCGTTTTCGAATTGGTAACGATCAAGGGTAACTGTAGGGGCTTCACTGGATCCAGTAGTAATCATGCTATCGGTGAAATTTATTCCGACTTGTTCCATAATGTAACTAGGCAGTATCAGGCACGAGATCAGGTCAATACAGAAGGACGTACAAATCCAGGTTTGTGAATGTTAAACAGTTTAACCTTTCTAACGCGCTAGTAGGGGTAATAGGGCAATTTGCTGGTGGGGCACTCCACATGGCAGTTGATATCTGGATGTGCTGGTTCAGTGTATGCTCAAGGATCAAGGCTAGAGCCAATATCATACTCCTTTATCGAGCTCCGACATACTACCGGGTGACCAGAGTATCCATGGCTGTGAGCGCGCCGACATATCCGGCTGGATTGATTGCAGACTACTGAGAAGATTGTTTTGTAGGTCCAGGGTGTCCAAAACGGTAGTTGCATTCAGTGAGCAACCTACGAGGTAGGTCGCTATTGGGGAAGTTGGCGAGCCATCTGGTGAAGCAACTGTTAGCTTCTGTAGTGATATCGGAAAATATTTAATTTGCCTAGGTGAGTACCATTGATCGCCACGCTGATGGAACTCCCAGACGGCAGTGAATCGGCATTAATGTCCATGGCGGTAGTCACCAGGAAAAGCAAATAACTATCACATTCGGTGCACTGTTAGTGTAAGGTCTTTGTATTCAACGGCCGCGGCGTGCAATTTGCAAAAGATGAACGCACCTCAGAAAGAAACGGAGGCACGAATCTGATGGTGTTGTTCCCTGAAAGGTCATGAGAATTCACAAACATTGACTTCCGAGTCATGCTCCATAAAGACCTACACGTCGTTAGAACGCTCACGGATATGAAACCCAGTGGAGACCCAGTGGAGTTGAGAGTCGGAGTAAGCTCGATAGAACTGCAAGAGAGATTGGAAAGCAAACCACAGTTCGAATGAACAGTGGTTGCACTGACAGTGGCATTGAGAGATGTGGGTGTGACTAAGGGGATGTCGTAGAGTGTGCTGGCGAACAACCCCTCAGTGGAAAGTTCGGAAAACTGGTTAGCCACTGATACGAGCGGAACAATGTCAACCCAGTTGAGATCTTGGAGATTGACGGACAAATTTGGCCAAGCCAAGGTTGACTGCACTATGTTGACCACAGTGCTATTGAATGTCTGAAACTGCATGACGGCAGACGAGGATATATGGAGAATTGAGATGCAAATAAAATATACCACAATGGAAAATGTCGTCCAAAACGACACTGAGACCTTCCTTTGTTGCGACAGGCTGACTACGGCAGATCCAAACCCTGTCCATGCACGACAAATGTCATGAATGCTAGTAAGGTCTCGTCTTGATGTCATAATCCGACGCAAAGCTAGTCGCTGTGTCACGAAAACCAAAACTGCAGTATATAGCTAAAATAAATGTCAGCTTGACGCAAATCCGGTTTAGATAAGCATACAGCATAGAAAAGTTGCAATGAGGTGCTCAACGCTGCCGCTATCCCCGTGCTATCCAACGGAATGATGATGTGGTGTTCGGTATGGTGGACGAATACAGCTATGAGGGCAAAATGGAGTGCAACCAAAATTCCATGCAGAACATAGCAGGATACAAATAGAAGGGGTGGAATGGTCGGACAACAAACTCGATGCCAGTGGACGCATGAGGGCCTCCACATTTGAGCTCTGTGTCTTTGTTCAGGTGTCCTTCCAGCTGATAGATTGTTTCGTTAGAAGACTGTACATAAATATAATTTTCATCATACCTTTGTATTGTATGTCCCCTTCAGAGTTGGGCAGAGATAGTAACCTTCCGAGTCGTGATGAAGACCCTTCTGCATTTCCATCTTCCATGAATCTGGATCCAGAGTCGCTGCCTTTCACATTGGCAAGGCAAATGTCAAACATTCCTATAGACTGCAAGATCTCCAAAGATGGATGTTCAATCATAGTAAATGTTTCTCGAAGATTGTGGGTGTGAGCACCAATCCACAGCATTCTTAAGACAGAGACACCTTCAATGGAGGTATTATGAGTTCTTGAGGGACCACTGATCATGAAGTGGGAAATAGTGAGCAGGATGAATGATGCACCAAGAGCACAGATGACCTGTTTCAAATGAGTGTAAGTTCCCCGAGATACTGCAACATGTCAGTGATGGAGGACTCACAGGAATTTGATTGATCTTGATTTCAGTGATAAAAAATGCTGAGTCATGGTAGTGATAGTCAATGTCAAGCACAAACTTACATTTAGTCTCCACTTGGGCACTTGTTCTGTGACATCATAGCTGGTGGGGGAGCATGTAAATCCACCATTGCTTTCACCAAGTTGCCCAGCTATCATGTCATTGTAACTAATATCATAAAGTAGTTCTCAGGACCATACCTAACCAGATCAATTCTGCAGCTACTTGGGACATAGCAGCTTCCATCTGGGATGAGGTAAGGGCTACTGAAGGGTGTGCACTTGATTCAGATGCTGCTGTTATATTGTTTGCAGTTGCATTTATACCCATCAATGACATAAGATATCTACAATAGAGTAAGTTGGTTGAAGGGTGGAAGTTTGATATTATATGCCTACATATCTGTTGTTGAAGTTCCAATGCTGCCAGAGCACAAATTTTCTGCCAATGGCTGACAAAATAATTGGGACCAACCTGGCAGTGCAGAATCCATAGGATAATATGAAGCAAACATTGCAGCCATAATCTGTTTTATTTTAAAGTTCATCGGCATCATAGACCCACAATGAGAGATACCATGACACACTCCTGCATTGAGAACTTCCGAATCTGTACCATTGCTACCAGGAGACCACAGTGACCATCCTTGCGACAATACATCTGAATTTCCCACGGCAGGCCACAGAATATCATGTTGCGCATCAAGGGCCGATTGTCTGCTCGATGCATAAAAAGAACAGGCCACAGGGTAAACAGTGGTGTTGGATGTTTGAATTTCTCCACCTGAATACAGATAACATGAGTAAAATAAGCCACTTTTGTTAGTGTCGTCCTGACCGTCTGTGGGAGTAAATTGCCACGTTGTATTGATACTGACTGGACTTCGTATTGAACTGTCCAGTTCCATAGCAGTGGTGACCATGAACGCCAAAGGGCAGGTATCAGTAGCGCACGTATATTGTGCTGTGTTAGCGTCAAGAAACACTATTTCGTCTTTCCCTGTGCGATATGTCAAGCTAACGCAATTGATTTTAATCTGTATCTCACATGGCTGGCCAAAAGTTGCTGAAATGTTCCCGAACCCGGCACCCAGTGAAGCGGTGGTGTACGCTGGGGAATCAACCAAGATTGGAAGTAAACCGCAATTAGCATGTATTGTGGTCGCATTCACAGACGCATTGACAACTTGCTGGCTCGCAGCGAGCGTGTCGTATAGTGTACTGTTCACAAGGCCCGGAGTAGTAAATATGGATGAGTCAAAAGCAGAGACGAGTGGAGCCAATGATATTATCGTAGTCCATGCGAGCGCAGAGAGGTTAACAGAAGGGTCGGGCCAAGTTGAGTTCGAGGCGACGACCGTCGTCAGCAAAGCATTGTATGGTTGGAACTGCATGATTGTCGGAGATGCGACGTGGAGGATGGAAACACACGTCAAGTATAAGAACACTAAAATCGCTGCACAGGGCGATGCCACGATCTTGGTTTGCTGCCATAATGTGAAGATAGAAGCCCCAAGACCGGCCCAGGCCTCGGATATGTCGTGAGTAGTGGTGAGCTTCTGGCGCCGAGAAAGGGAAGCGAACAACGCGAGACGTTGGGTTGTGAAGACCAATAAGATCGTGTAAAGCTGAGCTCCATGATGTTGGTTGGAACTTTGGTGTCTTTGAACTGTGGAACCACATACCGAGTAGAATGCTTGTAGGAAAGCACTCAGTCCGGTTGTCAAGATACTGTTCTCGAACGGGATAGTGAAAGCATGCTCCGGGTGGCGCCACAACATGACCAGCAGAACGAAATGAAGGATGCACAGGAGGGTATGAAGGGAGTAACACAAACGGTGCGATCCATCGATGCGTAGATGGTCGGTTGGAGGGTTGTTTTTCCAGGTGCTGATGGGATCGTGCAGAGTAGTCGAGGATCCCGTAACCGCCTGTGGGTGATAGAGCGATTCGGACTGCGAATAAGATGTCATGAGGAAAACGGATGGACGCTCCCTACTGTGAAGTTTTCAGAATATTAGCAATATTAATAGTAGGTTGAACCGCTACTCCGAAACACGGATTGTATCGGGAATCTTTAGGTCCCCGATCGCCAAGCAGGGAGAGCGTAACGATCATGTTCATCCCATGTGGTGCAGCTACATAAATATCCCACCGGAAATAACTTCACAGCTGATCGAGACGATACGATTTACCTCTGAATACAGTGGTGTAGAAGAGATCCTTTCAGTCGTCTGATCTATAACGTATGCTTCATATATCGAGCCTGTACGACAGCAGACGGTCGTGTCAAACCAAGCGGGAAACATCAAGGAAAACCACCCACATGCCAGTCTTCGTCGCAGTCACTTCCAGTAGCCCTTGCAGCCGCATCTCCAGCGCGCGCATCAGAATTCTGAAACCGTCGGAGTTGTGCTCAAAAGATAGCGAGGAAACCGTGATACTTGGCCTGGGAGCCGTAGTGTACTCATGATTTCCTTGTGAAGGAATGGACTGAGCCCACCAGGGAGGACTGCACGTCCGAACTCATACATTCGTAGTCAACGAACACGGCCGCGGAGGACGTATCAAGGGAGTGGTGGAATTTGTCACATACTGAGGTGTTTCTGGCACAATATCCGACTCTAACATCTTTGACGAGTCAGTTTGCGATAGGATATTAGGACACAAACGCCCATCCATAGACGCAGTTAGGCTAGGTCTCACAGCCAATCCCTGCGAGAGCTGATGATGTACTGCATCATCTGGCGGAAGAAATACTCGTCAACTCCGAGTCCCGGGCAGGTGTGATTTCCACGAAGAATCGAATTCCGAGAGGTGATACACGGCGGTCGTGTTTCGGTATTTTCAGGCGGGTTGGCCTGAATTGGAGAATCAAAACGCCAGTGAGCGCTGCGCTACAAACGAGGTGAGGTGAGGCGGGCCCAGCGTTGGCGAACGAAGCACGCGTCGTCCGCGTAGTAGTCAGTACTAGTACTGACTAGCTCAAGCCTTGCAAATTGGACCAAACAAGGATCATGATATCCAACACCGTCTTACGCTCCATTCAACCAATCGCCAGACGGCATCTCTCAGCGAACCCATCGGATATCACCGCACTCGATGCATGGATCGCACAACCCAAGTCCCTCGCCCTCACCGATACCTTCACTCCAACTCATCTCGCCGACCTCTACATCACCCTCCCAACACGCGACGGAACCCGAGGTCGGCCATACCAACCTCCCGGGCAAGGCACGCCCCTCGGGTACGGCCACCACCTCGCTTTCTTCCATCCACACCATCCTGAGAGCGCTCTCCGTCCCGATGGTACCGACGCTGATTTCTGTCCCCCGGAGCCGTTCACACGGCGTATGTGGGCGTCGGGCACGATGCGATGGAACCCGAAGTTGGGCGGTGCGCTGAGCGTCGGAGACAAGGCACATGCCGTTTCGACGATAGCTAGCGTGGAGAAGAAAGGGTTTGACACCCCAAATGCGCATCCGATGGTGTTTGTGAAGCAGAGAATCGAAGTCACGGCCCAAGGACGCGAGGAACCGGTACCGTCCGTCGTGGAAGAAAGATCGCATGTATATCTTGCATCCCGGGGGAACAAACGGGACGCTCGGGAAGGTGTGGTCCCCTGGTGCTAATGTTCACGATCGCAGGCGGGATCGATTGACTCTCTGCCTCGAACAGTGTCAGGATTGCCGAAGCCAGATTTCTCATTTACTTATAAGCCTTCGTTGACGACGCTCTTCCGCTTCTCGGCGCTTACTTTCAACGGACACCATATTCATTTGGACAAAGACTATGCACAGAACAGCGAGGGTTACCCAGGTTTGTTACTGAGGCTTGTCGAGAATCATGACACTTTACTCTCTCTTCAGAACGCCTCGTTCACGGACCTCTGACAGCGCTCATGCTACTCGAGGTTTTGCAATTTTACAAACCTGGCTTGCAACTACACGCATTCGAATATAGTGCTCGCAACCCAGTCATCGTCAATCGCAACTCGACAATCTACGGCGCATTGACAAGCAAGAATAAGGCAGATATGTGGTGTGCAGATGACGACGGGGTCGTGGGGATGACCGGCAGTATCACATTCTCGCAGTAATGCACTAGGCAATCAAGCCTGGCCCTTGCGGGGGCTTCTCTCGGACTTGGGAAATGGGTTAGAGGTAGTCGAGGTAGACCACCCTTTGTCACTCTTTCCACGAGGCTATATCCTAAACGCAATGTCTTGAAAAGGGATTTTTCTACGCGTCGACAAGGATCAGATTACAGATTGGGACGTAGTGCATACCTATACGACACTCTGTCAGTGAAATCCCAACGAGCCGGATTGTACGTGACATACATTTTAACCGGATACAGTCCTGCAGGTAAACCACGTTGGATCTTCTCCCGAACAAGGTGTAAACCCGCATCCTCGAAAATCTTCTTGAATGCTAGATCAGATCTACGAAATGATAAGTAGCAAAACACGGCGAAAGGTACCTATTTAGCGCACCTTGTCCAACTCGAATCATGTTCATCGAATACAGTTCTTGGGGCCTTCATTTCCGAGCATAAGTTTTCTTTAACTACGATCAGACTTCTCGTATCTCTCAGCGCTGCGGAACTCCGTGTGAAGAATGTGATCAAATCATCGTCGTTCAGATGACCAAGACACCATTGGCACCACACGACATCAAATCCCGAGTCGGTATCGTCGTCGCTGGGGGTATACCCAAGCCGTTGTAATTCCTCTGTATTTTGCTTCGGGTGTCCTGGATTGAAATCCTGAAGGGCCGCCTTGAAGAAAGATACACTTTTGGCTTCATTGTTGATACCACTCCATCCAGCAGCGTTGCTTTCCTCGCTAGTAGAGGTCCCTCGGCAGCGTCGATGTGCCTCCTCTATAAATGACTCTACTGGTTCGAGGAGCACAACGTCCGAGACGAGATGAAGAAGGACATCTGCCGTGACGCGTCCGATCCCTGCACCGACGTCCAGAGCGCGAAATCGCTTTGGGGGTTCAAGATCTGTTGATCGGAGCGGACGGATCGCGGAAGGGACGACAAGGAGTTCTGGGACGAGATCAAGGAGGAATTGACGTGAACCAAGCGCATCAACGCGGGGGAGGGACTGGAGAATCGATCATCATGCATCATTATATATACGCTCTTGTTGGAGGTGGAGTGGAGGTGCGCACCCCGGATCCGAACCCTCCTACGCCACTGCGTTAGTTGATTGGATTTTGAAGTATTGTTGTGAACGGACATACCAAGCACACCATCTAGACTTGCGGGTTGAGTTTCCCAATATTGAAGTCCTGCTTGTATGACTGTTTCGTCTCTCGAGCCTGCTGACGAGACCATCTTGCAAAAGTTGAGTATCGACGATATCAAGCAAGCTTTGTTGTTTCTGATTGCAGGTCTATCTCGCCCGTGAGAATTCGAGATCAAACTCGACATCTGATTGGCTACTTACGCACTCTTTAAATCAACACTCACCTTGAAGTTGACCAGCAAACATCTACATAGGATGTTCCAGCGGAGCTTTGCTGAACCGTTGCCGGCCTGTCTAATAGTTTCTCATGCTTCCATGATCATGATGCTCCGTTGACGGACGCTGACTAAAGGTTGCTTCCTCTGACATTCGTGGAAAACGGGGGGGGTTGGTTCTTTGCATCGTTCATGCAGCCATCGCAACGGAGTCGGAGCCTTCCACTACCGCGCGCAGTATTCGGTAAGTTGAAACTGCCTTCTATGAGGAAGATCCTGTCGGTCTTCCTAAGGATGAACTCTTTCTCAGACCTGTTCTGTATCCTCGTGGAGACAACATTTATATTGCCTTTTATCTCTGAACATGCTTTTTTCTTCTTCGACACCTTGAGCTGAAACTGACATGTTTCTTGGACAGAAATTCAGCAAGCTGGGACGAAATACGCTGGTAGTCCTCCATCTCAGCAACATAATGCCTGCCCTAGCTTATCCAGAGCTCATCATTCAAAAGAACCGTACTTCAATGGTCGTTTTCCAGGACACCTGGTCTCGGAGTTCACTGTACTACTTCCATCCTAATCCATGGCCAGAAATTCAGAATCAGTCCTCATGTTGTTGCAAGTAATGTCATGCCAGCGCTGAGGTAATACAGATGGATTACAGCGTTTCGTCTGGCTCTGGAACTGGTCGACGATCTCGACGTCTATTGCCGATTGAAAACAATTTCACTACATTCTCTTTTCTCTCTCTCTCCTGTTCTGATGTATTTGATTCTGCTAGATTTGCGAGGAAATGGCTATCTTCCGATGGCTCGGGATCCAACTGTTCTGCTTCAAGACGTTGCATTCGCATCGGGCCGTTAACTTGGTAGGATACCGTCATTTGATCATTGTTGCTGGTCTGTGAACAGAGAACCGAGTAGGTCGGGAGTAAGTTTGGCATGTCATGGCCAATCATATTGGCCATCCAGGAAAGGTCAAGTTTTTTTTAAAAAAAACGTATTTCCGGAACCAACCTCTGCCTTATAACAACAATTCGCCCATGCTAGAGCGAGGTATGAATCTCGGCAGAGAGCTCCATGAGGTTTGGACGTCTCAAACTTTCCTACTAACCTTACCGTTACGGGCCCCCAAAGATAGAAAATAGGCACCGAAACGTGCCCACCCTGGAGGTACGCGTGTGTGTTAATGCGCTCCTTATCCCCTCCCTCCCTTCCCCTGGAGTGCTTTGGTACACAGTTGAAGGCGGCCAAGTGTTTGCCCTGTTATCCACGTTTGTCTTGACCCTACCTTTTCCGCTTCGCCGAACGTGGTGGCCACATTTGTCCCGGCTAACGCGGAAGGCTGTTCATTGATAAAATTTGGCAGCGAAATTGCGCGCCGCATAACCAGCTGTGCAGACTTTTGCTGTTCCAGATAACAGGAATAGGAGTGATGGAGAAGGATGACAACAGAAGTGAGTGACGTCCGACAGGTCGTTTCATCTCGTACAATGGAACTTGCATACAAGCTGCGTTGAACGTATCATATGATCTGTAACGCCGAAATTAGCTGAGCAATGTGGCTTCGATAACGCCAAGGCCGCGCAAATGACAATTACGAATGCGAAAAGAGACGCAAGCGAGCGCTCACCACAAAAGCCACCTCAGCCGTTTAATAAACACATGCACGATGTCGCACCACGTCCCGGAATGGTCCTCTCCCTCATCAAAAATGGTCGAGGCGAGGTTCACAATCTCCCAAGCCACGGGAATTGAATGAATGGGCCGCGCGGGTTTGCGTACATCTTTACCTGTCTCTTGGCCCTCCCCGGCCCATTATCCCGTCTATCAGTCCCTGGAGGTTTGGAGGGTCCCGTCTCTCACTATAAGGTAAACTGAGTCATCGGTTCATTCGCTCTTCACCGAGCAACTATTTTTTTTACCTCCTATCATCGTGAATCTGTCTCAACCCATGGCTCCTCCATACCAATCTGAACTGCACCATGCACTTGAACTGATGTGCGCGACTTCCAACCAAACCCCGGCTCTTTCAGTATGTCTCTAAGATACATTTGCTTTGTGTCCAGGCTCCGAAGCACTTTACAGGCGAACGATGTCATCGGGGAAGGCGATGTAAGCGAAGATACTGCCACGCCCTGTTATCACATCTATTGATCATGTGTGACAGATGGAAATCCTTGCGGACGCGAAAGTGACCAATGCAGATGTATCTCCGCCTGCATCACAGAATACCCACTCATGCATGGCCGCGGCACCTTGTGGATGCAATGGCGAGAGTACCTCTGAGATTTGTGGGGATGGGATTTCGTGCCACAGCGTCCCGGCGCATTTCAAGGACTGTCATGGTATCAAGCGAATGAAGAAAACTGAGAGGATCAACTGCTTGTGGGAGGGATGTGATACATGCGTTGTGCGCAAAAATTTCGTTCGTCACATTCGCGAGCACCACTTGGGCCATCCCAGAGTTAAGAACTCCTGAAGTCGAGGTAGGTCAAAGTTGTCATCATAAGGATCAAACTGAATTCTTCCCCTAGCCCTTGGCCCAACTCACGACATCCTACCTTCTCTGATGGATGATATCATGATTGTCTGTATTCACGAGCTTGATCACCGTGAGCACGAATACATGATAATTTGTGTTTGAGTCACCGTGGAGCCCTTGAAAGCAGTTCTGAGAGGTTCCCACGACCATTAGGCATAATTCTTTGTAGGTGCTAACGTACCTAACAGATGTCCTTTTCCTCCGAGGCTTCTTGAAGCGATCCGGTGTGATAATTTGTGTTTGAATCACCGTGGAGCCCTTGAAAGCGGTTCTGAGATGCTCCCACGATCATCTTTGTAGGTGCTAACGTGTACCTAACAGGATTCCTTTTCCTCTGAGGCTTCTTGAAACGATCCACCATGCCCTCCACCGGCCTCTTGAGTACCTCCTCAAATGACCCTGTACCTTTCTACTTTAGCCGGTTTACGTTTATTGCAGCACAGCCGAAATGTTTGAATGTAATCACCAATCTTTGACAATGTGCAACCTCAATCGGCCATCAAAAACACCGGCACATTCTGAAAAAGAGAGTTCAAGTGCAACTCCTCCCCATCTCCTGGAACAAATTCCAGGTGATCATGAATCTCTGTCTCATCAGCAAATTAACAGATTCCTTATTTGTCCTTACTCATACTCTCGCCGCTTATTCGAAGTCGCGGCTCGCTAAAAAGCACGTAGGGGGAATAAGCGTGGGTAAGGACAAATCAACCGTTTTCACAATAAGTGTATCAAGGGGAAAAAGGGGAAAAAGCACAACCAAGTGTTCTTCAAGTACTGAGTAATCAATTGAACAAAGTAAAATAAGTATAGTAATGTACAAAATACGATACTAACGTGAGCTACGATAGTTGATTACTGCATGGCAGGTGAATGACGCTGGTGACGGGCAAATATCACTGAGTGAGGGGGGATTCGATTGAACCGCACGCAATGGGAGGGGGGAGAGTGCGGCAAGATGAGCGGTAGCGGGATTTTGACGAGGATGAGGGATACTCGAGGGAGGCAAACAGGTGAGTGATAAAACGGGCGCATAGCCTGTTTGACATTGGGGTTGGCGGTTTTGAGTGTGCACACATGGATGGACATGTTGTGAGCAGGAACACGTTCGTGTTCGTGTTCGTTGTTCGTGTTCGTACCTGAACCCGAACAAACGTGAACGTGAACAAACGCAACCGTTTGTGTTCGTGTTTGTTCGGGTTCAGGTTCGGGGCGAGGGGGAGAGGTGAGGGGGAGAGGTTGTGCGTTGTACCGTCGCTTCCACATGCTGACGGTACACGAGGACGAGGAAGAGGTGAGAGCAGGAACGACGACACACCACGCACAATCGTGCGTGTTGTGTCGTCACTCTTATAGGACGAGGACGAGGCGACGATGGAGACAGTGATGACGAGGGGGTGACGTCGAGACGAGAGGGCGAGCATCAGCAAATGCAAAAGTCGAGTATCGACGATATCAAGCCTGCAAGCCACCTTGTTGCTTTTGATTGGCCAGCTCTAACTCACATCGCGAGAACTCGAGAGCAAACTCGATATCTGATTGGCTACCTCTCTAAATGAACTCTCACCAAGTTGATCCAGAATGTCCCAGCGGAGCTTTGCTGAGCCGTTGCAGTCCTGTCTACTAACCTCTCATGCTTTCATGATGACGTTCCGTAACTTGGCGGACGCTGACTAAAGATTGCTTCCTCATCCTCTGACATTCGTGGAAAACGTCTTTTTTTCTTTGGTTCTTTACATCATTCATGCAGCCATCGCAACGGAGTCGGAGCCTCAGTCCACTGCTGCGCGCAATATTTTGGTAAGTCGAAACTGCCTTCTATGAGGAAGATCCTGTCAGTCTTCCTAAGGATGAACTTTTTCTCAGACCTGTTCTGTACCCTCGTGGAGACAACATTTATATTGCCTTTTATTTCTGAACATGCTTTTTTTTTCGACACCCTGAGCTGAAACTGACATGTTTCTTGGACAGAACTCATTTAAGCAAGTTGGGACGAAATACGCTGGGGTCCTTCATCCCTGAAACATAATGCCTACCCTAGCTTATCCAGAGCTCATTGTTCAGAAGAGTGGTACTTCAGCGTTCGTTTTCCAAGACACCTGATCTCGGAGTTCACTGTACTACCATTCTAATCCATGGTTAGAAATTCAGAAACAGTCCTCGTGTTGCAAGTATAGTAATGTCAAATGTCAATACTGAGGCAAAAAGAAAAACACTGTATTAAGTGCAAGTAGATACACATTATGGTCTACGAATACATCTCGTCCCAGTCATCATCATTGGTAGCGCGGGAAGTGTTCCCACTATGAGTACTGTCCAATGAAGGTATAACATTTACCCCCGATAGTGGTATCTGAGGTTGAGTTTTGGCCGCTGTATTCTGTTCTCCTTGTTCCATCTCGTCGACAATATTCCACATATCCTCGTCGTCACCTACAGGTGCAAATGATGGGGTGGTACTCTGTGGTGGATCCAACAGTATCTGTGGTTCATCAAAGGTATCCCAAAGACTTGCTTCGTCGACGTCCATCGCGTTTGCATCCGGTACGTTTCTAGATGAAGCTTTACCCGTAAGTGTTGGTGAAAGTGACGAGTGCGGTGACCTGGAATCAGTCTCCACCGCGCGGAGTGCAGCAAGTCGTTCCTCCTCAGCCCTGATCACGGCTTCAATATCAAATTCTTCGTCATCTCCCTCCGATGATGCAGGGGGAAGCGAAGGAGGACGCGAGGACGCTTGATCGTTCTTCAACTGGGGGTCCTCGGATTCTTTGCCGTCTCCGTCGTCTTCAGTCCCAACAAGTGTGGGTTCGGTAAGATCGATGACGTCCGGGTCGTCGGTCGACTTCTTGCCGTTTGTTGTGCCTTTGAATTCG
>JBBPNR010000630.1:0-19801 GCA_038091015.1 Boletus vermiculosoides
CTCATGGGAAGTCTCGTTGGACTCTGTATGGCCGATAGCGACCACCGTGGGGATCGTCTGGCTGGCTAACAATTGCTTCGACTTTTTGCGCTTGAGAAAGCCCGGGACTATCGTGCTTGTGCGACGGGACCCTGGGACTTCGTGAGTTGTTACAGCTCTGGCGCGTATCAGTGCCTGGAGTGTAGGGGTGTACGAGGAAACGTATGTTTGTGATAAACTTGGCTCGCCTTGCCTATATGGACCTGCAGCATGCAGGGGTATTGACGCGAATGCGCCGGCAGGGCACCACCACAGGCGGGAACCCATTGGGCTACGGGGTAACAAATGTTGGATAATCGGAGAAACGACGAGATGCCAAAGGTCCGACAACAGATATTCCAGGGCTTCGTCGTCGTCGTCACCAAGAACGAGGTTTCCAGTAAGCTCTCGAAAACGTGTCGCCATCTGCAACACATCCCGGGCTGTCATATGTGACAGGGGGACATGGATGGGTGGCACATTGCATATCAAAATGAGAGCGTCGCATCTATGCTGACTAGCATTGAGGATGATGACTGGACCGTCTAATGAAACCTTCTCGAGCTCGGAGAAGGACGTGGGCTTGAGAAATGATTTGAAGCCCTCAACGCGCCGGATCTGCTCCGCAACCGCCTCCTTTTCTTTCAGTAGGGGTTTGATGTCCTTGGGAATTTTTGAAGCCCTAGAAACAGGTTCAAGCTGCAAGGAAAGGCGCTCAAAGTCATCCGCCAGAGATTCCCCATACTTTCCCGTGAGCCGCAGCTCGTCCAAGCACGTTTTGGCCCGCACTAGTTGGGACCACAAGATAGATCTACCCCCTTCGAGAGCTTCGATTGCCTCCACTGGTTCCTGAAAACGCAGCACAAAGGAAGCACCGTCGTACGCCAAGTTGACGCTATATCTCCTTGCTAAACATTGTCGGAGCTCGAGAGAGCGTATTGCCGAGACGTGGCGATTGACCAAACGGAGTGCGTTGCGGTATACGTCGACGCCTGAACGGTGACCATACGCCTCCGTGTCCCTAACCCATTGAAGCGATGCACGAAACGCAGGCCACGAAGAACCACTGGCGACGCTCATACTGAGCTCATGATGCCCAAAAGCCTCGTGGAGATCAGAGGGTTTATGTTCAACGAGAAAGCGAAGGTAGTATGTCGATGCTAGTTCCGCGTAGACGTCTGAAATCAGCGGGTGACTCAAAGTGCAAGAGTCCTTGGCGAAGCGGAGATGGTGGAATATCGACTCAATACCCTTGACTTCCCAGGGAAGGACGCGTGCCTTCAGGATACGGGCGAGTAGTATATTGCAGGCTGTTCGTAACGAGTCCGATGTATACGGCATGTTCATGGAAGTGCTGCAATAGACGTAGGCTTCGTCAAGGTCAAGTTCGTCCCCAGTCTCCTCAAAGCGTAGCAAGAGGGAGGACGTTAGCACTTGATATAATGTCGCTTGATCTGAATGGTGAGAAGGTAGGAGCTCGAGCGCCTCGCGAGCATAGGAGATGGATCTATCCAAGTCGACGATTCCTCCGTATAACCTAAACCGTGTCTCCAGACTGCTCGCGCTCCTTTTGAGGATTGCTCCACGATGAGGATGATCTTGCGAAGTCTCTGTCAGAGCTTCGTTGTAAAGGTCAATGGCAATGTGAAGGTCTTCGGGATCGCGAAGTTGCTCGAAGCGAGCATCTAGGCATGCGCCAAGTGCCTCGAGCGTGATGACGCGCCGCGCTAAATCCTCGGAGTGGATCTCCAAGGCAGAAAAATGTTTGTGTATGGCCTCCTCAAGGTTATCCAAACCTCCCAATCTTGAGAAGCGGAGGAACAAGGCATTCCCTAGATTATCCAACATAATCCCCTCATCTTTATAATTAGGGGAAAGGAGACTAAGGGCGGTGCGGTAATGTTCGATTGCGAGCTCGAGATCAGGGATATCAGACTGAAGGTTGTAACGCATCATAAGGGCATCTGCTAGATCGTAAGACGCTATGAACTGAGGCGGGTCTCCAGCAGACCGAAGCTCCAGCGCGGATTTGAAGTTCTTGATCGCAGTCTGCAGGTCCTCGGGGTCTCCGCGCGATTCAAAACGTTTGATGAGTGCATTCGAAAGGCACGAAAGTGCAAAGAGACGATCTGGGTGACCATCGCTCATACCGTGCAATGCGATGGACGAGTATTCAATGCAGAGCCCTAGGTCGCTTGGGTCATTTTCCAACTTGAAGCGAGATAGGATGGCGTTGGCGAGATTATAATATGACGTAGATTTATTTTCCGCAGGACAAGAGTCCACCACAGCACGATATTGGCGAATCGCGTCAACGAGATCTGAAACATCTCCCGAGTGCTGGAATCGGGAGAATAGGGCGCTGGCGTAGTTCATGAGGGGAACCAGACGACCATCAGGAGGAAGCGTGGAAAGTGCCGTGTTGAAGTATTCGATCGCAAGTTCAATATCCTTCTGCATTCCAAGCTGGCCGTACCGCACGAGCAACGCAGTAGCAAAGTTGGATAACGTGTTGGCTCGCCCAGGATGGCCAGGAGGACGAAAGTCCAAGGCCGTGAGATGACACTCCACCGAGTGGTCTAGATCAGCTATATCGCCATGACGCTGAAAGCGGATTGACAGTGCGTTGGCGAGGTTACTGAGCAACTTGCTTTGTGTGTCGTTAGACAAGGCAGTGGATGACCTCGCTAGCGTCAATGCCGAACGGTAGTGAACGATGCATAAGCTGAGGTCCGAAGGATTGCCTTGCGTTTCATAACGTGAATAAAGGTTGTCAGCGAGACAGACGAGCGTGTCAAAATCCTGTCGATCGGTTCAGTCAGATTCAGCAATGCTTGAAATGAGCTGCTCACGCTCATCCCGTTGAGCTCACTCAGTAAGTATATATCTGCTTTCTGGAAGTGCAGCGGAAACCGCTTTCAACAGATGTAGCAGCTGCGTGATGCGGGCAAAGGTAGGCAGAAGTGTGCTCCCGTACCCCACACAGCTTGAGATATATGTGTGAACCATTGCGTTACGGGGGTCGAGAAGCTGTCACGAAATTGACAGAACCGTAGGAAAATATCCGCAACCTTCGAGAGCTCGGGAGAGCTGACGTCGCGATGACACTCAAGTTTCACACGTGGAGTGAAACCTTGGTTGCGCATGACGGTTAGCGAAAAGAACTCACTGAACCACCTGCATGATTACGAAATCTTGATTCAATGTTCGCAGGAAAAGACTCGATCGACTGTACTGAAGATCCAGCGAGTGCCTACATCCCGACGTTGAATTTTGTCACGGTAACCTGAGGTGGACGTCCGGGGATGAAACGTGAATCCAAGGGCAGAAGTATAGTTGTCAGGACCAAATCAAGCGGGAAGCGGGTGGATCACTAACTCCGAATCGTTTTGAACACTCGCCGGCTACTGCTAGGCACTGGTTGGGAGATTCGCTGTTAACCAGACTCTCAGGTCGCTATTTTGGTCAGGAATTTCGTCTCCGACATCAGCTTCGGAACCGAGAAATATTAGCGATGTGTGAGACCACCAGGTTATCTATAAGAGTTCCCACTGTCGCATCAACGAAATGATCAATCACCAGTAGTCACTGGTGCACCGCGGGCGATCCATTTTTCAGAATCTCTTTAAGCGCTTTGTCAGTGTGGCATACAACCTCAACTGTCATATGTACCGTAACTCAGTCTGACGGTTCACCTTACCGTCAAACCTAAGTAAATTAAGGGCCATCAGGGGGCACCTGCATGCCCTTTGAGTCGACTTGGATCTGCGTGAGTCACGGCTCGTGTAGGCAGACTTACGCGTCCAGCGAGGATGGTCATTCCTCCCACTGGTGACTGGCTCTGGGGGAGGGCAAGGTAGGCGGTATAGGAGATGCTATGGACCGCTGGGCGTTGGTTAGAATTAGCATAATGACTCACTGAAGGGTTCTCACTCGGACTCCAATCTCCCCTGGTTACCCACCGCGAATAGAAAACTATCTGGGTTCCATTTATGTGGCTTCGAAGTTCATCCAAAGAGTTGTTCTACCCATCTAACGGATCATCGGCTACACATTTGACGTGCCAAGGACGAACATGGGACGCATCAAGGTACTCCCGGTTTAAGACTTTAATGGGCCTGTGAACGTTTCATCCTTTGGCTTGTGAGTGTTTCATCGTGGTTGACTCTCGAGTAGCGAAAACGACACCTTCAGCCGTTATTAATTCATTCTTCTCCACGTGTAGTGCACCGCCTGCATACATCTGCGCCGCCAACAGCCCAGCCACGTATTTGCGAATCGTGGAACTGACAAAAAAGGTTAGCCAGACTGACGCGAACCAAAAACGGACTATAACAGCCATGCTGAAGAATGCTGTCAATACCGGAGGTCAACTGGTCAAGCCTATCGAGTTCAACAAACGTCAGTATTATTACGGTGAACTCTTTCGGCTGTCCAAAGTCCGATTCGGACAAACTTGAAAACGGACGTGCATCCCTATACATCCAAGTACCAGTGCCTTAGGTTCATGACCATCTCGGGTCGGATGCAAAGATTCCGTAAGACATGCCTGCCGATGGTGCACACAGTTACACCGCCGACGTGACGTAGAGAGACGCAATTGTACCAATGAACTTATTCTCTGCTCTGCATCTAAGCAATGATGACGGATTGGACTAGATACCTCCCACACGTTAAATAAAACTTTATCGTCACAATATTCTTATCGCGGCGCCCCCGGTTTAGTGCATCAACGGCCGCTCTCCGTCCACCCCTCCCTCTTGTCCTCCCAATGCAAAGCGCTGCGACGAGGTATCAACCACGCTAGCATACACCAGGGGGGGGAGCGATCGATAAACAAGAGTATACCGCCCAAGACGGGATTGGTCATCCGGCCTCTGGAAAGGAACCGTCGGCGTGGAAATTAGCTTGGAATCCGAACGCGTGGGGAGGGACTTGCCTTCGTGACAGCGCCGGTGGGATCCCACACACTGTTCCGCACACTTTGTGACCAAAGATCTCGGGATCCATTCACGACATCGTTCAGTCACTTGATCCGGACGCATGCTTTTTCGCACACGTCACGAAGGAAAGATTTACCCATATAACACCGCATACATCGTCTACCCATCCGTGATTCGGTAAATCCCACGCAAGCATCGAATCGCAAGTCGCCGTGGTGCTCAAACTCATTCCCACCCAACTGGCACGAACCAAAAGCGGCCAGCAGGGTCGTCCTGGCCAACGAATGCCATTGTCCGAGGGCACTTTCGACCATGTACGTCCCGAGGTGTCCGTGCATCAGTCAAACGTGCTCTCAGGATGAAGAAACGACGAACAAGTGCACCCAGACATCCACACAACGTAAGAAATACCATGTCCCCTAGAGTATCTTGGAATGATTTCGGGGTCGAATCCCCTCCACCCTGTCCGCTTAGTTTGGATAATACACGACTATACATCGTTTAGGCGGATGCGATTGTCCGGAGATGAGACGACTCCTCATTGCGTGTGGCGCACCGAGTACAATGAAAAACCACACGACGCACGCCAGCAACGTCATGCGACACCACTCCTACGCAATCAAGCCACGAAATCAAGCGTCGCTTGATCCACGGATCCATTGGAACGAGAGATGAGCTGAAGGGACTTCAGAGCTTCCTGATGTCGACCAGCATAACGAGGTACTGCAACGGATCCGAGAGAGAAGAAAACAGGGTGCTATGACCAAGGACTGTTTTCCTTTCAGCATATGCTCGAGGAGTGTACGCATCTGTCGGCATGAACCCTAGACAGGATAACCCACGCGTGCACGATGCACACGATGGTGGACTGTGATGCCATGAAAAAACTGGAATACGGAGAGGCTGCACACCGAGCTCGTGAACGACGAGGATGTCAAGTAAGGCAGTGAGATAGAACGGCCCGCTGAACAACGCACTACGACCCACGAGGCCAGAACGAGTTCCATTCCTGCGTACGTGGATGATGTAAGTGTTCCGATCCAGTTGTTGGGAGCCGCATTTGTCAGTCGAGTCAAGTACGTGCGTCGGACTCTCAATAAAGTGGTACTTGCTAATTGACGATTCTACCGTGTAAGGGTGTACAATAACACTGCTTGACTAAACATGGCAACTCCCGACAGGTGTCTCAGGACACCGTCATCATCCATGTATATGTGAATGGCGGATGCTGCGGTCGGTTGAGGAACATGTTCAGACTTCGTGGGTCGTGATAGCCGTGGTTGTGAGTTCGCTGTGGAGCCTCTACATATTCCTACCTTTTTATGGTAGCGGCAGTCGGGTGAGTCAACCATGGCGCAAATCGTGCACGCGTTGATTGTCCTGTCTAGGGTTCATGCCGACAGATGTGTACACTCGAGCATATGCTGAAAGGAAGACAGTGCTTGATCACAGCACTCTCTGGTTTCTTTCTCGGATCTGTCCTTTCAGCACTCATTCCACTCATTCTTCTTCCTGGTTATTCGTGTTTAAATAATCTTGTAGTCCCTGCACTGGAAATAATGAGTCGCAGTATGTGCTCCCTGTTTTGGCCTCATTGTAAGTTCAGGTATTGATTCGTTATATGGACGCTATGGATGCTCCTTGTTCACATCCCATTCTTCAGGAGTCCCCGCAGCGTCTCGTCCATGCTGGTCGCCATCAGGAAGCTCTCGAGTCCCTTCAGCTCATTTCTCATTGTGATGGATCCAACATCACTATAGATTTCGAAGACGTAAATGGCAGACAACCACCTGAACCTCGTCCTCCGTCAAACGGGCCCGACCTACGTGTGCCTTCCCCCCCTCTACACAAGAAGAGTATTCTAATCTGGATGCCTTTTTCCCCGCAGGTATAGACAAGAAGACGGCGAGGACCAGCGCATCCAGTGACACACTCAGAGACTGGAGAATGGAGGACGATAAATCTACCGACGAGACTCCGAACTCACTCGATTCTCATTCATTCGTGACACCCGTGGAGGAATCCCCCACGATGGCATAGTGCGGTTGCCATCGGAGATTATCCCGTCCTCTTTGCGTCCAGACGTGCCACATGACGAGACGAAGGGTTACCCCAATTTGTTGGTATGGGACGTCTAGTTTTCCATGGTACTCGGGACGTCACAGGCGATGATGGGGTTGTCCACATCATCAAACCAAAGCTAGCATTAGCCTACACGATGTTTAAAGTGTATCACCCCAAAATATCGGAGACCGAGTCGAGGAGGAATTCGACCCCGAAATCGCTCGGAGACAATCTATGGGACGTGGTCATTTTTTACGTTGGCTGGATGTCCGGGTGCGCTCGTATGTCGTCGTCCCTTTTTCATCCCAAGAGCACGTTTGACTGATGCATGGACATAGCTCTGGGCATAAATTGTTGAGAGCGCGCTTGGGCGACGACATTCGTTGGTCAGGACGACCCTCCTTGCAGCATTCTCTTGCATGGCATTTGTGCTCGTCGAAAGTTCGTTTTTTTTTTTTGGTTCGTGTCGCCTCGGTGGGGATCAGTTTGAGCGCTACGGTACGTCATGATTCGACGCTCATTGTCAGGTCCACCGATTCATGGATGGGTAAACGATATATGTGGTGTTGAATGGTAAATCTGTCGTTGTGGCGCTTGCGTGCGTGCGTGCGTGCGCGGTGACCGAACGATGTCGTAGGCGGACGCCCGAGATCGTCGGTACCAAAGCCCGCAGAACAGCACGTGGTATTGCATCGACCTCGTCCCGAATGTACGTCTTTCCCCATACCGAGCTGATTCTCACGGTGTTTGTTCCCTTTCAGGGGTGGGATCTAGATATCGCTCCCCTCTTATGCATGGGCGGTACATTCTTATTTATTAATCGCTCCTTTCCGGTGTGCGCCGGCGTGGTGGTTTACCTCGTCACAGCGCGGTGTATCGTACTCGGAACAGCGTGTTGGATCGCATCAGCGTTGTCACGAATGTACGTCTTTCCTGATGCGCTTGGATTCCGAGCTCATTTCACGGCGATCCTTTCCATAGGGGCGGGATATCCTTCTATTCTTGGGCGTGGCCGGTACACTCTTCTTTATCAATCGCTCCTTTCCGGTGTATGTTAGCGTGGTGGTATACCTCTTTGTATTGGGCCCTTGCGTGAGGCGGGTGGACAAGACGGAGGGGGGACAGAGAGCGGTTGTTGATGCACTAAACAGGGAGCGCCGTGATAAGAATTCTGTAGATAATAATGTAATGTTTGGCCAGGGGTATCCAGTCTAGTCCGGGGGATAGCCATGATAGGCGCACAGGAAAGGAAGGGGATGTTCGTCGCTACAAGTGCATGTTTGTGTGCATCATACACACGAGTTGCATTCATGTAGTGTACGATCATGCTGTAGTTTCACTCGGTTTCCGTGGTAGCAGTAGGAACGACCTTACATTACTTGCTTCCGGATACGCGGAGTCACCACTGCCGTTTTCGGAAAGGCCCACCTGGACCCGCATCATGATGCCCTGGCGTATCACCCACGACCAAGGCTTGTACATATCCTTGTCAAGCTATTCAGTAAGCTCGGATTTCCGTCCTTTCACTGACTGCAGTAACGCCAGTGAGGGGTGAAGCCGAAAGCACTTTGAGGAGCGCAACGGCACCCATAACTTCGTCGTGCCTGTGGGAAATCGCACCATGTTCAACGTGGAACGGGCTTGGGGTGATAGTCTACCGTCGTCCATTGACTCATTCTATCTGCATGCTAGGGGAGATCAACTTTGGATGAGGCTATATGGTAAAAATTTCATTCATGGGTGGGTTAAAACTGTTCACAGGGGAGACCAGCGACGAGAACCCCCAGACATCAGCCGCCAGCCGCCAGATCAAATACAGGATCATTGATTCCATCACCACCACTCTCCCCCTTGGTATGATCAGAACGACTGTCTTCTAATCTTGAAAATTTAGTTCTGGTTTTGGGAGACTAACTCTCCCCTCACCATTGCCAGTCTCGACGCCAATTAAACGACGCCATGTGGCAAAGTGTGTCCACCTTCCCGTCCATCGTGCAAGCCAGCTTCCTCACGAGATATGGCGATTCAGTGCATTGACAAGTCAAGCGATAAGGTCCGGGCGTGGCGTTCGCTCTATTGACGCTCTCGGGTGGGGAAAGGGGGGGCTTTGGGGCGACTCTAGGGTCCCGCCGAGTGGGAGGTGGATTTTCTTCATCATTCTCGTCTGCGTTCGACTTGCTAACGAACCTCTCATTTGCTAGCTTATCCATCTTGCCCGGCGCACTTTGGAGACTCAGTGTGGCACCCTTCGGATGCTCGAACGAGATGCTTTGCTCGATACTGACTCTTCTTTGGTCACAGAAGTACGCTCGGTGGCCCCACTCTCGACGTCAAGTACAACTCAGGATTCCTTCTCGAGCATGTGTGTCGAGCCTTGTGCCGCTCGCGTCATGCGCCCAGACGTGAGAATCCCACACAGGTAAGTTCTTCACCAAGACGCAGTGTGCAATAGCTTCTTCCCACGATGTCTTTGGCAGACCAGCTGCATGTAGCATCCTCCGCACGCATTCAACGAGTATGCGATCAAGTTGTTCAGTGATGCCATTCGACTGAAGGTGGTCATGCGTGGTGAGTTTATGTTCAGTCCCTCTGTCCTTTGAATGATGCCTAAGGTCGTCGCTGAGGTACTCGCCGCCGCAGTCAGACCGAAAGCGTTTGATCTTCCTGTCGAACTGGTTTCCGACCCATGCCTCATATTGGCGATAAGACTCGAATGTGTACAATTTCGCCCCCCAAAGATAAAGGTGTGTATAACGGGTATAGTCGTCGGTGAACGAGATACAATGTGTCTTTCGATCAGGCGCAGCGACGGGAAACAGTCCTCCGGATGTGACTAATAGGCGTTCCTTCTCTATGGCTCGTTTTCTATGATCCAAGGAAGAAATCAGCTTGAGGGGATATTCTATGCATTCAGCTTAGGGTCAGCGACGACGTAAGCACCAAACCGTCCATAACTCCATTTTCTGTGAACAATGAGGATAAACGCACACCGAGAAGAATGTCATCGGGACTCACTCGTGTCCGGACCCGGTAAGTGGAGCAGATACACATAATTTCCGTCAAAAGCTCAAACCAACATATTTTTATTGGTTCAGGTGTCGCGTTCCCCGGGGCACTCTCCCTTGAAGTGAAGTGTGTTCTTTTCAACCCGACCACCTATGTGATGACGGACGACCTTTTATACAACTTAAACCACCATGACGCACAAGATCAATGCAACTTTTTGCCAGGCACTCTATCACCCAATCGGCATGCTGACCATTCGTGTCTAGTCATTATTTGGAGAACTGGGCAGTTCGGAGATGGTAAAATGTCCTGTATTGTCCACAACACAACTACTGGTGCAGTCGATTCAAGTTGTCGAAGACGTATCTAAATGTCTGACTGATCAACATTCCGTACAGCAGATCTACGCAATAACTATGGTAACAGTTAAACAAAGATAATTATCCTGCCCTGGAATGTAGGCACTTCTGGTTAACCTTATCTATCGGAACTGAACTGAACCAGCTCATAAGATTCACGGGGGGGTAAACTTTCGGAACCGAGCGTAAGGGTATCCGAGGCCGCAATGTCGTCGACATCAGCGAGACGTACATTGAACATTCCTGCGACACGTAAGTTCTCGATCGATCGATCATTGATCTCTTCCATGCGTTCATGGAGAGCTTGCGAGTGTGCTTCGATCCACAGTGTTTCAAGCACGCTCGTGCCAGATACCGTGACCCGTTGATGTGCTGGTTTTCCCACCAAGGTGAATGATAGCCCGAGGAGAATAAAGGATGCTGCTGAAGCAAATGCAACCTAGAGAGAAGGTTGATTATTTCCACTTCATGGGTTATGATTACTTGACCAACTCACAGGTATGGGATTCACCTACAACCTCATGTGAGCATGCAATGGTAGTCATTGGGATTTATCACAATCGCCCACATTAAGTCTCCATTGGGTGATGGGTTGTGACACTGGGCTTTCACCTGTCTCCCTCTGAAATCCCCCTGAATCTTCACCAACAAGGCCAGCTATTGACAGTATATGGAAGTTGAGATGCTCATTCAATGCATTTGGGACATACCAAGCCAAATCACCTCAGCTCCAATTTGAGAAATTATATTTGACAAGTTGTTTGGGCTGATAGAATAGAAAGGTGGAAGGAAGGCTTGCTGTAAGTGCCTTCAGCAGCCTCTTAGTTCAACTGGTTGGACAAGGAGTAGAAAGCACATAAAGACATACCCATTGAGAGTGACTGATCCACAGCCATCATTACAGTTTTGAAAAATACCATTGAATGCAGAAACAAGCTGACACCAGTCAGTTAAGTGACATACTATGGGTATGCAAGTCTCCACCTACCCCACCACTCAATGTGAGATCCTGAATTACTCCAGGGGTCCATAATGACCAAGTTTGTGATGCCAAGTTAGCTAGATTCTGGTTTGCATCAGATATGGACAAGCCATCTTGCATATCTAGAGTGGCATTGATTTTCTGCATGCCTATTGAACATCCTGCAATAGAAACAGTAGGATGGCTTGAGCTGTCCCAAACTATAAATACTAAATTGTGGTGAAATTTGTAGCATGAATGATGAGACAAACTATTTGGACTTGAATAGTTGAGTAACACTTGGGTGACACTGGTAATTGAGCTGTCCATGTACATTACTGTACTGTTGGCATCAATTATGAAGAAAAGAAGTTGGTTACAGAGTGGGCATGTCTGATTAAGCAGCTGGAAAAATTGTGACTGTTTTAGTCAAATGCATCATGATACAAGATACAACTAACCTCTGATCCCTGTATAGGGTATAGCATGTCACCAGCATATATGATTTTTTCAGGACTACTCTCTGAAGCAATTGGCATAACCTGAAATGCCCCAGAACCAAGACCATCCATGGAAAAGTTGACCAATGGACCAGGATTTTCTAGGGTTGACCAGGATGCTATATTCAAAGAGAGATTTGATAACAAGCTGCAGTTTGTCTGCAATACTGTTGTATTGACAACAGCATTATTGTAGAGTGGGCTTGGCTGTATTATGTCATAGACTGTGTTGTTGGATAGGCCATAAGTAGGAACTGATATGGAGTGAAATCCAGGTATTGTAGGAACAGCCTCATTCCAGGTGACATCTGTGAGGATAGAAGTGGAGTTTGGCCAGGTTAAGGTAGAGGGAATCATGCTTGTTTTTGAGATGTTGAATAACTGAAACTGCATAATACCAGGAGCAGTTGTGTGCAGGACTGATATACAGCCAAGGTAGATCATCACAATGAACACTGTCCATGTTGATAATACAACCCTTTGTTGCTGTACTGCATTGAGTGCAGCACCAATCCCAAACCATGCCCTAGATATGTCATGCACAGCAGTGAGCTTTCTTCTCTGTGCAATAACCTGGGATAGTGCAAGTTTCTGTGTAATAACAAGCAAGATGGCAGTATATATCTAAGTTCAACAACATTAGACATTGATACCATTTTCCTAGCAATCACTTGGACTTCCTACCTCATAAAATGCTTGCAATGGAAAACCAAGACTTGGTTCTGACTGAATAACAATCTGATGTTCTGGGTGATGAACAAGCAGTAGCAGCAGAACAAGATGGAGTGCAACCAAGACCACATGAAGGAAATAATACAACCAATGAAGTATATTTCCTTGATGAGATAGGTCTAGAATATGATAACCAATAAATGAATAATATAGTCATACTCATGTGAAATTCTCACCAAGCTCATGTGATGCAACCTCATCCTGAACATTGAGGACAATATCTCCTTTAGCAACATTTACTTTCATTTCTGCTATACAAACATCAACCATCCCTTCACTCCTGAGTCTGGATAATGATGGATTTGTAATAGCCCTCAGATTTTTTTGTAATGCAGAGACATGTGCTCCAATCCATGTCAACTGTAGTATGCCTGGACTAACAGTTGGTACCTGGAAATGACTTGGGATTCCATTTGACATCCAAACTGCTAGTCCTAGCAGAAGAAGAGATATGAATAATGCAACAAGAATCTACCACAACTTGTGAGCCTTTTGACATCATGAATATGAAGGACATACTGTAACAATGTCCATCTAGTATCATATGTAAAGCATTTATCAGCAGTGATCTTCTTGTCAACAGCAAAACTTGATGCAAGCTGAATACTTACATTCAATCTTTTTGCAGTTATTTGCCATGTGGCAAGGTTCTCTACAGTGGTACGTTGGAAACCACCTGTCTGACCTCCTGAGATATGTATGAGTGGTTAGAAAGGCAGTTTGCAAGTTTGCAAAATACATACATACCCCACCATATTATGTCAGCTGCCACCTTAGAAACAGCAGTTTCCAATTGGTGTTGATTCAGCATGGTAAGATTCAGTAGAGACATCAAATATCTGACAACACAATATCCAACCTTTAGTTTTGCTATTATACAGTATATCTCTGACAAGGACCATACTCATCAATTACTGAAATCATTTGGCATGGTTGAGCTGTACCAGATTGTATTGGTTTACAAAATGAGCTTGTATAGTCCCAGGATAATGCATCAACCATCTTAATAATGGAATTGTGGAATCAATGATTTGTAGATGTATATACCCTAGTTTCACATACCAGGGCTGTTACCTCTGTGAGATTTTCACTGGTAGGTGACCAGATTGTCCAAGATGTGTTTGATGGGGTCCTCATGTGTTCAAACACTGGAGTCAAGACACCACTTGTTGCATTCAAAGAATATGGTTCAGTTGTATGATTTAGAGAACAGGCTGCAAGATAGATAGACTGATGCTGAAACAGACAGTCCATCTGTATACCAAACAAGGACAGTAAGTACATGATATACTAGACATTTAGCTATCAGGGAGTTACTCACCACTGGTATTGTAAGTTACATTGACAGGATCAACATGAGTGTTCATGTTACTGAGGTCCAATGGAGTACTGATGACATAGAAAAGTGTGTTAAGATTCAACTAAACAAATGCATTAGAAATATACATTATGAGAACACTAAACAGGCCTAATATGTATATCACCTACACTGGGATTGGGATTGGGATTGGGACCAAAAATAGAACTTGATAGAATATAGAGCACCTCATTGTTGGTTACTATTGATTCCCTAGCATCAGTCATTCTAAAGTGTAGTTATGCCACACTTACTTGGCATCCGTGGCTGAAGATGAAATTCTACATTGCCAATACCAGCAACTGACATAGAGAGGGACATATCACTCTCCTGCCATGTGGGGGCTGGAAAACTGGAGACCAAACCACACTTTGTGCTGATTGATGTCCCATTCACTTGTGCCACTGTATATGGAGATGGCAAGGAGGGTATGTCATAGAGAGTGTTATTCCACAGTCCATCCAATGGTTGTCCTGCAAGTGATGTTGACCATGGCGTGAGGGCAGCAACATTTACCCAGTATCCATTGTGTGCTGCATTGACTGCTGACCCAGGTAACCATGTAGATGTTGAATACACGGTACCATTCACTGTCTGCTCGAATGTTTGGAACTGGATGACTAAGGAGGATATGGTATGCAGGACGGAGATAGAGGTGAGATAAATCAGGATAGCAAGCGTCATCGAAGTTGATGCAGCAACTTGTGTTTGCTGCCACGCGCTCACGAGCGCGGCGCCAACCCCGTTCCACGCATTGCATACGTCGTGAATGGCCGTAAGCTTCTGCCATGTATTCAACGCGCCCGATGTGACTAGACCTTGCGTGACAAAGACCAAGAGAGCAGTAAAAAGCTTGAGAATTCATCGTGAGTTGGCGGGAGCATCTGTCACAGTAGACTTGAACCTACAATATAAAATGCTTGGACAGAAATACTCAATACCACGGGCGTAACATTGTTATCGATGGAAGTGATGACCTTATGCTCTGGATGACTCCCGAGCATAGATGCGAGAACGACATGGACGAGAACGAACACCACATGAAGGACGATGACGATTTTCTTTGATCTGACAGAGCGCACATAACGTGTCTCTTGGACGCTTTGCATACTGCGATCGAGAAGTGCTAAAGATGGTGATGAGCGCTTACATCCTTCCCTCCAGACAAAGCTTCCTCACCTTCCGTCGAAGGATCTTCTTGGCGTGGCCTCGAGACCTCGTTTGATATAAGGTTCCTTGTTGATAGGTGTACGGAACCTGATAACATGATGATCCCTCGCGCAAGCAGCGCAGCGAATCTGGGAACTCACCTCGATGCCCTCTATCGACTCGGGTTATGACATTCTGCGAGATAAGACGGCTCTGGAACATCGCCCCTGGATATTTCAGACCTCTTGAATAGGCTCTTGTAGGTCGTGCCAAGTGACAAACGAAGATGGTCGTTCCTCTCACTTGCTCTGAAGACTGAGAGAGGACAGGGTAGACGGTACGTGAGAGAGTTGTTGTGGAACGCTGGATCATAATGATCCCCTGGGCACTTGATCCAACGGTCGCCCGATGATGGGGTTCTCATTCCCAATCTCCCGTGTGAAAAGTGTGGACTCACCGGATGGAAATTTTACCAGGTTCATTGTATGGCCTCGCCCAAAGTTAGGCTCGCTTGTAGGCGGATCAAATGAGTCGCAAGAAGTCGTGGACTTTCACCTTACATAAGCCCGTGCCACAAACATAGTACGAATTCCCAGAACCAACTTCAACCAAGTGATACGTGCCGTCGCGCTCATCGACGTACTTCCGGCTTTGCCTCTGACTGGCTTCATTGCAGTCAGTGAATTAATAGTGCTTCCAGCTTACTGAAGTCCTCAGCTAGTATTACGGAGGTCGAAGATTCACATCATGTGAAGACGCCACGGTTCGCGTGTTCAATTAGTCCAAGACCACCTTCCGAGCCGATTGCTTCTTTCCAAGAGCAGTGGTGGGGATTTCGCGTACTGCTCACACTGCCGACTCGCTCCCACGTAGTAGGAAATCAAGGAAAACCAATATTGAATGCAGTTCATGTGTATGACGCAAACGTCCATTTGTCAGCGCGATGAATTTCCCCCACCCTTCCCTGTGCCTCCATGCTATGCCTCCCAAATTAGACTATATACCTCCGCACATTCAGCTATTATCTATAGGATATTCTTATTGTGCCAGTGGGACCCCGTGCATCAGCGACCGCTCTCTGTCCTCCCACTTGTCCACCCTCGTGCAAGAGCCTAATACAAAGAGGTGTACCACCTCGCTAATGTACACCGAAAAGGGGGGTTTTCTAAACAAGGGTGTACCGCCCATGCGCGCGAGGGGAGCAATATCCCACATCTGTGGAAAGGGACAATCACCATGAGAATCAGCTCTGCATCCAAGCGCATCTCAGGGAAGGATGTACATTCGGACAAGACCGATGCGATACCATGTGCTATTCTGCGGACTTTGGTACCGACGATCTCGGGTGTCCCCCCGTACGTTATCGTTCAGTTGGTCCGGACGCGTGCACTGACACGCAAGCGCCACAAAGATTTATCCATTTCACGCCTCGTACGTCGTCTACCCACCCATGTATTGACGGACCTAACGATGAGTATCGAATTGCGACTCACCGTAGCGCTCAAACTCATCCCCACTGAGGCGACACAAACCAAAGAAACGGACTTTCGACGAACACAAATGCCATCTAAAAGGGTGCTGAATGCTGCCAGGAGGATCGTTCCGGCCAATGAACGCCGTCGCCTATCAAACGTGCTCTTGGGATGAAAAAGGGACGACGTACAAGCGCATCCGGACATCCACCCAACGTAAAAATGACCACGTCCCATAAATTATCTTTGAGCGATTTCGGGGTCGACCTCGTCTCCAATAATAATCCACGTCAAATATCGTGTAGGCTGATGCTATGGTTCGATAATGTGGGCAACCCCGTCATTGCATGCGATGCACCAAGTGCCATAGAAAACTACACCCCACACCAACAAATTGGAGTGACCTTTCGTCTCATCATGAAGCGCGTCTGGACGCGCAGACAACGGAATGATCCGCAATAGCAGCAACAGTGTCTTCGTGGGGGTTCTGGAATTGTGCAGAATAAGATGGCTCTGGAATATTGTTCCTTGATATTTCAGAACTCTTGGATAGGTTCTTGTAGGTCGTGCTAAGCCACAAACGAAGATGGTCATTGCGCTCACTTGCTCTGAGGGAGAGCAGGGTAGACGGTGTGTGACACAGTGTGAGAGAGCTGTTGTGGAATGCTGGATCATAATGATCCCTTGGGCACTCGATCCAGCGGCCGCCGGATGATGGAGTTCTCACCGTCAATCCTTCCTGTGAAAAGTGTCTTCGCACCTGCAGCCTGTGTATGCGGGATATCGAGAGTGATGTACAGGATGCGGACGTCCTATACTCAAGTTATATGTTTCCAAAGCAGGGGGAAGCAGTATGACGTAGACACAACAATGACGCATGATGCGGGACGATCGCTGGCGCACGACATGACGCAATAAGTAGTATCCTTACAGCACCGTGGGGAGAATTTTACCAGGTTCGTTGTATGGCCTCATCCAAAGTTAGCCTCCCCCGTAGGCGGATCAAGTGAGTCGAAGGAAGACGGCCGTGGACTACCACCCTAAGCACGAATATGGTGAGAATTACCAGAACCAATCTATAGGTGCCGTCGCGCTCATGCAGGTACAAGTTCCGGCTTTGCCTCTGATTGGCGTCATTGCAGTCAGTGAACGGACGGTAATGCCAGCTTGCTGAATCCCTCGACAAGGATTTACATAGGGTGAATGCGGCGGCCGTGGCCGTTGCTTCTTTCCGAAAACGAGACTGGCGGCTCAGCGTATCTAGAAGCAAGTAAGGTTACTTCTGCTGCTACCATGGAATCTAAGCGAAATGAGGGCCATGAATGTAGTTAAAATGTATATCATGTACACAAACATGCAGTTGTAGCGATTAACTTGCCTATATCGCTCCACTGTGCCTCTATACTATGCACTGAGTCCCAGATTAGACTAAATATACCTCCCACCCATTAAATTATGATCTACAGGATAGTCTGGTCACGGCGCCCCTGGTTTAGTGTGGCAACGACCGTTTTGTCCCCCTCTCCCTCAGCTCGCCCATCTGCTTCGTGCAGGAGCCCAACACAAAGAGGTGTACCGCTCACCCCACGAGGAAAGCGGTATCCCGCCTCTATGGAAAGGAATGATCAGTTTGAAATAGCTCGAATCCACACGCATGAAGAAATACGTACATTCGTGGCAACGCCGACGCGATCCCACCCGCTGTTCCAAGTGCGTTATAGAGCGCAGTGACGAGGTACATCACCACGCTGGCATACACCGAGAAAGAGTGATTGATAAACAAGAGTGTACCCCTCACGCCCAAGAGGGGGGTGATATCCCATCTCTGTGGAAAGGAACGATCATTGTGAGAATCGGCTTGGGATTCGAACGCGTGGGGAGACGTGCATTCGGGACATGGCCGATGTGATACCACACGCTGTTCCGCGGAATTTGGTATCAACGATCTTGGGCTTCAATCTACGACTCATCGGCCGCTCATTTCATTTGCGCGCACGCGCCACAAAGAGGAATGTACCAATACGACACAGCATACATCATCTACCCATGCGTAAATTGGTGAATCTGACAGTGCTCAAACGTAACTCACTGTGGCGCTCAATCTGATCCCCACCTAACTGACACAAACCGCAAGCGGACTTTCAACGAGCACAAAAGTGCTGCAAAACAATACCGTCGGAAGGGTCTCCCTGCCAAATGAACGATGTCGTCCAAGCACGCGTTCAACCATGCACACCTCGAGCTATGTCCGTGCGTCAGTCAAAGGTGTTATCCAGATGAAAAAGGGACGACGTACAGGCGCACCCAAATATCCACCCAACGTCACAATGACAATGTCCGACAAACGTCCGATCTAACATCTTCGAGTCATTCCAGGATTGAATCCCCTCTCGACCCCGTCTCCAATAATTTGGGGTAATACACCATATACATCGTGTAGGCGGACGCGATGGTTCGGTAATCCCCTCATCGCATGTGAGGCAGTGAGTACCAAAAAAGGCGTCCCCCATACCAGCGACGTCGTCCGACACCAAAACCATTCTTACGCGATCAAGTCATAAAATCAAGCGTCGCTCGATCCACCTGGAAACGTACAACCACATCTTGAGCTCGAGTGAAGCGATCGAGGAGGCTCGGGAGACACGCGATCGTGAAGAATGACTACGGGTACGTGGAAGCCTGGAGTGACGCCTCGTCTCGTCACCCAGTACTTCTGGATGCCAAGACACTGGGACAATCTCCAATAGCAGTTATACAGTGCCTTCCTGGTGGATATTCCTCGATAATGTCACGAACGAGTGAGTTGGGAGATTCGTCAGTAGATTGCTAATCGTCGACGCCTCCCAATTATAACACTCTTTCTGTGCAGATGGGTAGGAAGGCGTACGTTCGCCCGGGCCCATTTGACAGAGGTCGAGGTCCGGATGGTCGCTGGTCATCTACTTCCCAATGTCTGTGGCAATGTCGGATCCATTGAAACGAGAGATGAGCTGAAGGGACTTAAGAGCTTCCTGATGTCAACCAGCCTGACGAGGTACCACAACGGATCCGAGAGAGAAGAAAACAGAGTGCTGTGACCAAGAACTGTCTTCTTTTCAGCATGTGCTCGAGGAGCGTACCATCTGTCGGCATGGCATATGGAACCCTGGACAAGACGATCAACGCGTGCGCGATTCACACGGTGGTGGACTCACTTGGACTGCGATGCCATCAAAAAAGTTGGAATACGCAGAGGCTCCA
>JBBPNR010000631.1:0-19793 GCA_038091015.1 Boletus vermiculosoides
CGAGGAAAATGCCTACTTGAACGTGACCTCCTCGCCATTGATTGAATCCAGGCACGCTGAATGTCCTCATATATATCGATAGCCGCGAAGAGGATGTAGCGCGGTTCATTCATACAGAGCTGGTACGGGTACTATACAAGACAACCCATACCCACACCCGCAAAGTACCGCGTTTTGTAACGTTGACCTCTGAAGCTTTCTAGTACAGGCCGTTGGATGGTTTACGCCTCAGTCAACCAAGACCACGAGAACGTCCGACGCGGGCGTTGGCGAGATCTATCCGCGCCTGAGTGGACGTTGCACTCGACAGTTGACTTTGGATCACCATTCCCGTCACCGCATCTTCCCTCTGCCAACCCTGCTGAGTTCTCCCGCCCACTCCGTGTCCGGCTCCACCACCATCACGGAGAGCGACCGGTACCCCCCGAGACCGAGAGTACGTCCCCTTTCCTTCCACTCCGGGTGTTATCAAGTTGACGGTCGGTAGGCGTGTGTTTGGGCATCCGCTGATGATCAATAGACGTTCTAGGTTGGTCGATGCATGAACTGCGCACACGATCTTGCGCAGTTTAGACGGACTATCCATCGTCGAAGCCAACATCGTCGAAGCCACCCCTGCGTACGGCACGAACGCCAAGTTGGCCACCATGGCAGTGGCCGACATGAGTCTTACCTGCTCCTCCCCTCCTTATCTTTCACCCTGAACAGAAAAAACGAACGAACGAAACAGAGCGCCGTCCTCTACATGCACCCTGTTGCTCCCCGCACGGCCCAACCGACCTAGAATATACAGAGTCCACCGCATGCGCAGTCACGAGCCCCCATCCCTGTACCACGACCTGTGCTGACCAAAGCCCACCAAACCCTTGCTCTCCATTCCCCAGCATCTCAGACCGAATTGACTCGCAAACGTACAGGCATCTGCCATGTCCGTCCATCGTGCCCTCCTCGTCTCAGAAATCCTCTGTCTCGTTCTCGACTTTATACGTGCCTTTGACAAGTCACCCAAGACGGACGTCAAATGGGATCGCACCCCGGGAAACACACGGTCACATCGCTCGCCAGAACTGTACTCTGCAATCATCACTTCAGCGACAATAAAATTACAAGTGCAACCAATACAACACTCAGGCTCCGGAAATACAACTAACGTCGAATGAAATGGCAAGCTGAAGTGTTGACCTGGGCCAGAACATTGTTAGCACAAGTTTACAGTTCTCTACGTGAAACAATGGGAAGGAGAATAACTCACATGACGAATGGAGATCAAACATCGCTGACGACAACCGACTTTGTCCCCGGATTGTAGCAGTATCCGTCATCCAAACGTGTACCACACCTCGAAAGTTGATTGCAACTCCCATCACATCCACTCTTGTCACACAACCCAACATTATTCGTCGCCGCGAGACAGTTGGTGTTCGGGGCATAAAGACAAGTAGCTCCTCCGGTGTAAACAGTACAGGCTCCTCCGCAAACGTTGTCAGCTCTCGTGCTGTAGTAGGTGACCGTAGTGGTCTGAGCAGAGCGCGAAGAGAGGGGATTGATGCTGTCGCCAATGAATGCAAGCTCAGCATCAGTTTTAGTGATCCAGTACATCGTTTCCTCGTTGGACATGACGAACGTGGGGATGCCCTTCATGCGAAGTAACAGGTTGAGCGAGGAAGCGCGATGAATGGTGTGACGAAAATTCTTACCTTGTCAGCAGGGTTCGAGTCGTTGTCCCTTGCAATGACACTACCAATAGCCTGTACGATAGCATTTCAGTCAGCATAACTGAGAAGGATGGTGGTTTCAGCGCTGACCATGGTAGGCATCAAGACAGCAATGGTCACAGCAGCATTAAGAACGCTACGCTGAACGAGGAAAGAGAGCTTCATTGGGAGCTGAATAGAGCGAATACAAGTAAACTTGAGTGCTGGGTCATATTGCCTGGTTGCTCAGGGTTTATATACGAATCTTTGCAGGACGAATATGGTAGGTCAGGCAACGGTTCTCGGGGGGTAATAGCCTCTAAAGTTTCTTTGTAGGAGGTAATTCCATGATCGCCCGCCAGGCGCCCTCTGAGATAGTTATTGGTGCCGCGACTCGCCACACTCTCCCCATCCTCTCGAGTGCTTCGTTGAAGTTTCAAGATCTCATGGGTCACTCGGGAGTCTCTTATCCGATGATCCACAGTTTGCGCACCTTGTTTGAACCTCATAAGGCACCACGAGGCTGCTCAGGAGTCTCCTTTTGGTCCTCGTCGGAGGTTCGTGAAGCTCATAAGCACGGTAGAATATTACTTCTTGAAGTTCGGAGTAGATATCCTGGATGAACCATAGACGTGTTAATTTTCATGAGCCTTGTCATGGCTCAGCGCTCAACGCAGTATGGTAAGCCGCCAGCATTACCATGGCCGAAATAAATTTGTGGCAGTCATTTATGGCAAACCTCTCCTGTTGCACCAGGACCCAAGGAGAACTTTAAAGCGGCATTAACTCAACTAGCAGTGACGGGTCTCAATTGGTCGCTTTATCAAAGGAAGGAGCGTACTCTGCGTGGACATATCACTCCTTCTGAATTGTTTTGTTTTGCCCCGGCCCATGTCTGTCCGACTCAACAGGCTGACCATCGGTTAACCTAAAATGGTTCGCGTTTTGTGGATACAAGTGAAACCAGCCAAGCAAATATAGATGTTCCATGCTATTGAAATGAGGTCGGAAATAAAGTAACATATCGTATTCCGCTCACCTTTCCCGGGTCGGGGATTCCTGAGAGCGACGACTACCATACGGCGCATGTTGTCGTGGACATTACTACATTTGGCCCAAAGCCTTTCGAATTCAACAGACACAAACAAACACTCAACCACATGCCGCCGCTTCCTGAGCAACGAAGGTGTGCATGATGTCCACCACGTTGAGGTATGCCTTCCAGTCGCCCTCTGTATCAGACAAGAAAGGAGCCTACTGCGTGCGTCCACCGCGCATGCGCTATTCCTCAGATCCATTCTCGCGCATGTACCTTTATGTCCCGTACCGCCGTACCCGTCGTCTGGCAATGCTCGTGGCACTCTTAGCCTGCAGCGCGCTCATCTGCTTCGTGTGCGCGTATTGGCTATTCTCGACGAGGACCAGTGGTGTGCTACCAAGACAGGAATGTTCGAGGCAGAACTTGAATTCAACAATGAGGCTTGTTTGCGACTGTACCCACTCTATCTACTACTCTATCACACCTCAGTGTTGCGATCCTGTCCCTTTTGGGTGGACCACCTCCCCGACCTCACCTCGCAGCAGGACCCGAGTCAGAGCAGGCCATAAAGATATACAGAAGAAAAATGAAACGAAAGAGATAAGGAAATAATAATGACAAAAAAGACTCATAGATGCTTCCATCAAACTCGGCTTCGAGTCGGTTCTCAAAAGTCGTCCAGGTCATACTCCCCGCGGTGTCTCCACAAATTCACGTGCAGATTTCACAGTCATGGGCATGACGTCCGCCTCAAGTTCGTCGTCGTCGTATTTAGCCTCAATTGTTTGTTGTACGCTCACTTCAATGTTCTGATGAAAATCGGGAGTCAGAACAAGACCGACCCGCAGTGGGGAAAAAAGGGAACGAGGACGAACCGCCTTGCCGTGTTTCACGTTCATAGATTGAGGCCTAAACGCATCGACGCGCATCTGTGTCGACGTTCCAAACAACAGATGTGCACGCGCGGGGGGGGGATGGAGGTGGGAATCGGGAGGGAAACAGAGACAACGAGGAAAAGAAAACAAGGAAAACGTCAGCGATCTACAACATAGTGCCAACCAAACCCGAAGATCACACACAGGATACGGTCGTTGAATTTCGGGAGTCACATGTCCATCTTCCCCATCGCGATCCTCGAACGAGCTGCGAGGGAACACAGGAATGGGCGCCAATGGACTCGTCGTGTTGAGCTTCCGAGGCTTGCGGATCTTGCTCCGCGCGTTGAGACTGTCAAGGAAAGAAAATAAATGAAGACGAATGGGTGATCGGTATCGTTTCATGCGTAGCGATTTGGATAGCAAGCTGACGTACGTCGCAAGGAGGGAGTTGGCATAGACTGGGTGGATCAAGTGCGATGGATGAGCGCAGTGTGTGATGTGAAACCAATTTACGACATACGCTTTCCGACGACAAAGTGGAGACCGAGAAATATTCGGTTTTGCGGCATTGCAGTCCACTGGCGGGTGGAGCGTTGGTCGGATAGGATCAGCTTGTCATAGTCGGATTTACCAGGTGTTACTTACGCAAATGAGCGACGCGATCACGCCAAGGCTGACACGATCATCGTTTTAGTCCTTTGAACCGTAAGAGGGTCGGCACAATGCTACCTACCATGTAACGGACCCGGTTTGTACCGTCCACAACGTCAGGGTATCGATGAGGTGATTCGTACTTGACATAGAGCATGAACATACACTGCTGGCGATTTAAACCCCACGCACCGACGCACCTTCGTATCTCTGAGCGGTTTGATCTCAAAAAGTAGCAAAGAAACGTCGTGATCATGATATCGACCAGCACAGAGAGCGAGAGTCCCAGCGTAAAGAACAACTACGGTGCCCGATCAACGATGATCAACGTTTCCAGTACAAAAAGAGGAGGGCGAACCGACGGGAAAGGGCGTCCGAAGACGACGTACGACCTTAATCGGATCCTGGAAAGGAATTAGAGAGTCTGACAATGTCGTACAGTGACCTCCACTTACATCTCAACCATCGATACTGCACGAAAAATGGTCAACACTCGAAGGTGGAACATTGCAAAGACCCTCACCATTTGCAGCGACTATGCACACCTGGGCATCAGGAGTGTGCAATGATATTCGCAGCAGTACGTACCCATCCGAATGAATGCAAGGCTAAACTGGTTTTAGGATTGGTCAGATTCACCGAATGATCCATTGCCATCCCAAATGCCTACCACTGGGCCCGCGACCATTACTCGACGACTTTGTACTACGCAAAAAGACACCCGTGAGTCGTCGAGAGGTACAGCATTGGAACAGGATACGGACGCCTGTATATCCGATAGGCAAAAAAGCTAGTCGGGGTGATCGTCAACAAAAAGGTGCCCGTCAGCTCAAGAACGGCTCACCTCTGCACAAGGAACGTTAGTATTGCCTAAAGTCACGAGTTAGAACACCCTTGTTAGATGTAGATAGAATCACTGCGTACTGTCAATGCCACCGTCGGCTGGAACCATTTCATTAGTGTCGCCGTAGTACGACCTGTTAGTAGAACGCACCCCGACGCTCCTGGGCACCCATCCCTCCGTCAGCACCCAACCAAATACACGAATGAGTACTACGCACCAAGGAATAACGTCTACCTTCGCCGAATCGCCATAAAAGGTTATCACTGAATCCCAAATGGCGACAGCGACGAACGCGGAATGGCACAAATCGAGAAACCTGAGGGATTCTTCAATCTCCGGTGCCCGCCGAGTCCCCTGAGGTTCAAAACGTACCACGTTGCTATGACCTGAGAACATCCATCCAGGACATCCAGACATTTTGGATTTTGATCAGAAGGAACGCGCCATACGTGAACATGACTCACCAGGGACTTTGTCGTCCATCGTTCCCCTGAGTAAGTCTGCCAGTACACTATGAACTGCATGTTGACACATCCCGAAAGACTGTCAAAGTGGAATTATGGAATGATTGCCTGGTAACGAGCGCTGAAATGGAAAACTTCATGCTTACCCGAAAGCAAGCAGTCCCCCAAGAATGAGTGAACCATAATCCGCCTTAACGTCCATCACGACAGTCTCAGACATGGGCAGATCGGCAGACCAACGTCAATGAAAAAAATGTCGAGGGACTAGACAAGGGGATACACAGTATCCATAACCTTGTTCATCATTATAAGTAGAAGCAACGGTGAGAAGTGAGGAACGCTTAGTACCACCGCGATCGGAATCGCCTACTTCTTGACATAGCCTCTGTGCGACGTGAGAGAGCCCCGTAAAGTTCGGGCTTGGTTGGATGATGATCGGCTCGGAGACTAAGCATTTTAGAGAAGTTTGGTTTGCAAGGAAACGTACGTTTCGCAGGGGGAAGCGAATGACGCACGAGTCGCATCATGGAGTGCAGATCGATACTGCGTGAAGATGAACTCACAGCTGGGTCTTGAAGTTAGCTTCATCTTCGAACGTTGGTTCCGAACACCGCCGGGCCGTGATGGGATTAAGCGAGCTGGCCGCCGGTATGGAGTGAATGCTCCTGATACCAAGCCATCAAGTTGGAGAGTCCTACAGTAAATCTGTAGAGTCCTGTGTTGGAAAGCAGCGGTTCACTTGACCAGGACACGTGTTCGCAATCTTGATCATCCTCCGAAACGCCCTTCGCGAGCATGAGTTGCATGATGCGAAAGACTCGGAATCCGCAAGGTCGGACAAGCTGCCAGAGCCATGTAGTCGAACTCACTTTGTCTGGAGGTCGTCGGAGTTGACCAGGGATGCCCTCGTGGTAACGCAGGCGGCGATGGATCGGACACCAGGCAAGGCACCCCGCGGACGAGATGATGTAGGCCCAGCGCTCTCACCGCCATGTCGGACGTGACATGTGACAAGCGATAGTTTGTTTGATTGCTAGGATACCCGCCACTGTTCGGGACTATATAAACCGTAGCGACTCGACCTCCATCCCCAGTCTGATTCGAATGCTAGGGCTTTGCCTAGTCAAGTTCAGTGGATAGGTTGACGAGGATCGACTCGGAGCCGAATTCGGACTTGTCTGATCTCGGGAAGCTATCGCCGGTTTGTAGTCAAATTTAGTGATGTGAAGATTCTCGCAAACATGAGATCAAAACTCCATGTGTCGGTGGTGATAAGGTAATGCTCCGATCACCAATTGAACGAGCTAGGTCCCGAAAGGTCCCCCCAAGTCTCATAGGCAAACCGCGGCCGAATTACGAGAGGTTGGTCGGCCTGACCAGTAACCTCGACTGAACATGTGCTGCGTTGCGGGTACCTCAACGAACCACACTCTTCCGTGATGGCTGGAAAGTCTAATGCTAAAATTGGAGCATGTAATACACGTGCAGGGGAATCGTTCAGTCAACCCTTCTTCTGAACATAACCTTGGCACTTGGATCCGGAATCACCGTCGTCGCAATACGCAGCGATGGCGGACGGGTCGTGTTATCCGCCAGCTTGACATCATACGTCACCACGATATGGGCCAACATGGTTCTCAGCTGGCTTGCAGCAAAAAAACGTCCCGGACTAAAACACACGTCAGTAATTGCTCATCGTCGTTGGAAACTGCGAGAAAGAAAGACCGTACCACGCGTGTCGACCATATCCAAAGGCCAAATACTCGGTCGTCGTCGACACAAATTGATGCTTCACATCTTCCTCATCCTCTTCACGTAAGTCGGCGAATCGGAAGGGTTCGAATGAGCACGCGCTTTCGTAGAACGCTTCATCATGATGTATAGATCGACTGGCTGCGACGATGGTGGTGCCTTTTGGTATAAACGTGCCGTCCAAGAACGTGAAGTCTTTCAACGCCTTGCGTAGCATAGTCGCTAATTGGTTGAATAATCAGAGTCTGCTGACGCATCGACTAGATGTGGAGACACGTACCACTTTCAATGCCTTCGAAACGTTGGCACTCCTTGATGAAGCTATCTACTTTCCGCATCTTTCCCAGTGCGGCCTGCGACCATCCCTCCTCCTCAACGATCGCTTCGACCTCCTCCCGAAGAGGCTTGATATATTGAGGGTTCGCTGCGAGGTACAAAAGCGCATGAGTGAAACTCTGTCGTGTGATGTCAATCGACAGAATTAGAGCGCAGCAAGAGATTCGAGGCGTACGTGGGAAGTTGTCTAACCGCAAAATCGAACCATCTGAGCGTCACAAGTATGCGACGAGACGGAATCGGGACCTACGGGGATAGCCGCAGGATTGAGGACCAATATACGAGCTGTCGAGAATTCTACTATTGACTCTGGACCCGGTGCTTCTTCCATCAACCATGATAAGAAGTCGTTCTATTAAAAAACCGATAGTGAGTATCAATCTCGACTGCAAACGGGTTTGACCAACAGGCATGTCGGCCCACGCATTTCCGTACTCGCTGAGGTATTTTTGTCGCTCCTCGATTATTGGACCAAGAAGCTTCCTTCCACGCTGGTTGCTTTGATGAACGTTCGCAAAGAACCGGGCAGCTATACTGTCACTACGTTGAATGCTAAGCATCGGGAGGTGACTGCAAGCGACTTACGGCTTCAGCAAGTCTGGGAATAGCTTGATAATAGCCCCTGCTTTGACGACATTGAGGGTATACTGAATGCTGAGATCTATCCAGTCGGGGTCTCGGCCTAGAGCAATTGAAGTAAGAACCAAAGGAAAGGGAGTCGATGAGAAGGCTCACACAATGGGAGTCCGACAAACACTCTGTGGATCGTTCTACAGACTACCCTTTGCACACTGGTGAGTGCCGGCATACTCTTCCATTCTGGGTGTTCCAGACATACATGAAAAGCGCATACGAATGAGAGCGAGATGCTCACCGTTGCCCTTGAGATCCAGCAGGTCATCAAAGGCCGTAGTGATTTCATTTCTGATTTCTGGATACAATGCTCCGATATTCCGAGTCAGTCGTGAACTCACGATCGGAATGTGAGAAAGGATATCCTCGATTTGGAGACCCATTGTGTACTCGACCTGAATTAGCTGTTATAAAATTCAGTGCAAGTTAATCTCACTGGAAAAAAATTATTGTTTACATCATTGCTGGCTGCCAATAAAGAGAGCGTATCATCTGGTGCTCTCCGCAATTCTTCCACGTGCTCGCGGCTGCTGAGAACGACTGTCCAGCGGTGGAGTTCCGCAACCTTGAATGGTGCTGACTTATGCTGAAACACTGTGAGTAAGCGTGCATGAGATGTACGAAGCACCAGACTTGCCTTCTCATAACCTTCTTGTAAGATGTCCACAGCACTAGTCAGATACGTTAAGCCAGCCCACCATGAGCCGAGCCAGGTACTCGACCCAACTGTGGGTATACCATCCAGCTGGGGAAGCGAGCCAAGATTAAGGGGAGCAAGCGTTTCCGTTGACTACACTCACCTTGGAAGGTTGAGACAACTTTACGATGACGAAGATAGCAGCAGCAATGCCTGCGACACCACAAATGACACCTGAGGTGCTTGCTGGTAGGTCTGGCAGTGGAGGCCACATTGAGGGAGATTAGTTCCGGAACTTACAGCTGCCAGCTGGCGTAAATATGTAGCCCATGGATTCAGACGGATATGTATGGAAAGAATCTGAAACTTTCCAATTAGCGTTATGCATCAACAAATCGTAATGGCAGAACCTCTAAAGGACCCCCGCCTATCGAAGGGGATCTGCGATGACGTGTCAGGCTGTACCTAGAGGTGGGATGCGGGGGACCCAGAACTCCAGTCCGTACATACAATGCAGCAAGACAAGTTATTTCCAAGTTTCAACGCCGGCAAACAAATCCGAAGGCTCCCGAAAGATTTGTCACTATTGTACATCAAATCTCTGGACGGCCGTACGAGGGACACCAAAACTTACTGTAAAGCAGTGTTCAGCGACAGGGCCGCCACGTGTATGCTAAGTTTGAAGTTTCAACCCTCACTTTCTTATTGTTTGGATTCACATGTTGGACAAGTCCGACAAGACGAAGCGAGCGCACAAACTTCAAGTCTTCGGCACCAATATCCGTGGCCACCCGGATTGTCGGTGTTTGAAATTGGGGCCAGACTCTCTCGAAATGCCTCCGACCAGACTCCCCGACCAAAAATTGTGCCCTAGGCTAGCCTCCTAACGTATGGGAACGCGAGTCTCTTATGATGTCCGCAGCAGAAGTACAACACATACGCACATGACGACGACCTCTATCACGCATTCGGCGATGCTTGCTCCATACCCCATATGTTATATAAAGTTTGAGCTTCATCGATCGACATTTTCGGTACCAGTATACATTTACGCGTTTGTTTCTCTAATCTTGGCTGTTGGCATCATCACGGTGGATATTCTTTCCCTGATGCACTCACGGTAAACTTTACAACTACGATCGTCCCTGGGCCCGATTATCAATTACCCTCAGTAGCTAAGCTTAATCTCGCTCTCTCATTCTGTCGAAACTCGGTCTGGATGCGCATTCATTGGACACTCGTTATGATTTTTTTGCAGATACACGCATACATCATGAGTCACTCACCCATATCATACATCATCGACATCGACATCGACATCGTTATTTGGGATACCACGGCGTGCTTTGTACTTTCTCACACGTCGCGTTTTCCGCATACCTGCGCGCGTCTGCGCACGAGGAACCATGGCATGGCCTTGAAAAGTCCCTATAGTGCAACTGTGCAAGCTATCATTAATGGAGTAGAGTGGACTAAATGATAGGTGGTATTCCGATATGGTGGTGTAAGTGATAACAAGGACGGAAGAGTCCGTGGTGAGTCCAAAGCAGGTCGTCAAAATATAAGAGTAAAAAGGAATGACGAAGAAGCTAGAACGACGATGCGGCATATATAACACGACTCGTTGATGCCTCCAATGTTCCATCGTGACGATCACAAAATCGAACTCGGCTCCGACGATTCTCGAGAGATACGCGTCATACTGCCGGCGGTGGTGTCTCCACTTCAGGTACGGATTCCGCACTCGCGGACATGATGTCGTCGTATTTAGACTCAACCGTTCGTTGTACGCTCACTTGGATCTTCTGATGAAAAAGGAGAGTATCAGAATAGGCCTGACCCGCAGGGGGAAAACAGGGGGACGAGGACGAACCGATTTGACGCGCTTCAAGTTCATATGTTGAGGCCCAAACGCATCGACACGCTTCTGTAACGACGTTCCCAAAAACAGCATGTATACGTACGCGTGAGCATAAGGTGGGGGCGCGGAGGAAACAAAGGCAACGAGGAAAAAGACAAAGGAAAACGTCAGCGATCTACAACACAGCTCCAATCAAACCCGGCCACGTACAGGATACGGTCCTTGACTTCCGGGAGCTGCAGGTCCATCTCCCTCATCGTGATCACTGAACACGTCTCTAGCGAACATGGGAATGGGTACCATTTGACTCGTCGTGTTGTGTCTCCGAGGCTTGCGGATCTTGCTCCGTGCGTTGAGACTGTCAAGGAGAGAAAACACAGAAAAAGGAATAGATGAATGGTATCGTTTTGTACGGAGTGGTTTGGAAAGCGAGGGGACGTACGTCGCGAGAAGGGAGTTGGCATAGACTGGGTGGATCAAGTGTGATGAGCGCGATATGTGATCTGGAACGAACCTGCGACGTACGTTTTCCGATAACAAAGTGGAGACCAAGAAATATTCGGTTTTGCGGCATCGCGGTCCACTGACGGATGAAACCTCAGTCAAATAAGATCAGCGTGTCATAGTCAGATATCGTAGGTGTTACCTACACAGATGAGCGAAGCGATCGCGCCGAGGCTGACACGATCGTCCTTTCAGTCCTCCGAACCGTAAGCTAGTGAGTCGGAACAACACTACTCACCATGTAATGGACCCAGTTTCTACTGTCCACAACGTCAGGGTATCGATGATGCGATTCGTATTTGACCTGAATCATGAGCACATTCCGGCTGGCGGTTCAAATCCAAAGCAATGACATACTTTGGTATCGCTGAACGGTTCGATCTCAAAAAGTAGAATAGGAACGTCGTGATCATGATATCGACGAGGGCAGAGAGAGAGAGTCCCAGCGTAAAACACCACTACGGTGCTTGATCGATGATCAACGTTGCAAGCATAAAAAAGAGAGGGCGAACCGAGGGGAAAGGACGTGCGAAGACAGTGTACGACTGTAATTTGATCCTGGCAAGGGATTGGAGAGTCTGACCATGTAGTACAATGACCTCCACTTACATCTCAACCATCGATACTGCATGAAAAACGATCAATACTCGAGCGAGGAACAACCTGAAGCCTCTTACCGCTTGCGGCGACTATTGACACCTGAGTATTAGATAGGTGAAATGACATTTACAGCAGTACATACCCAGCCGGATGAATGCGAGAATAAACTGGACTCAAACCTGGTCAGATTCAGTAAACGATGTATTGCTATCTGAGACACCTACCACTGGGCCTGCGACCATTACTTGATGATTTTGCACTAGGCAGAAAGACACGCGTGAATCGTTATGAAGTACAGCATTGGGAACAGGATACCGACGTCTGTATATCCGGTGGGCAAAAAAGCTAGTCGAAGTGATCGTCAACAAAAAGGTGTCCGTCAGCTCAAGAAGGGCTCACCTTTGCGCAAGGAACGTCAGCATTGCCTAAATCACGCGTTAGAACACCCTTGTTCAGCGGATGTAGATAGAACTTCGGCGCACCGTTAACTCTACTGTCGGCTGGAACCATTTCATCAATGAATTGCTACAGTATGTCTTGTAGGCAAAACGTACCCCGACGCTCCTGCGCACCCACCCTTCCGTCAGCTCCCAACCAAATATACGAGCCACTGTTACTCACCAAGAAATGGTGTCAACCTTCGTTAAATCGCCATAAAACGTGATCACGGAATCCCAAATGGAGATACAGACGAACGCAGAATGGCACAAGTCGAGCAACCTGAGGGATCCATCAATCTTCGACACCTGCAGAACTGCCCAAGCTTCAAACCGTACCACGTTGCTATGACCTGGGCACACCCATACAGGACGTGTCGGATTTTGAGCGGAAGGAATTCGTCGTATACGAGCATTACTCACCAGGGACTGTGTCGTCCATCGTTCCCCTGGGTAAATCTGCCAGTACATTATAAACTGCATGTTGACACATCCTGAAAGGCTGTCAAGGTGAAATTATGGAATTATTACCTGGCAACGATCGTTGAAATGGGAACACCTCATGCTTACCCGAAAGCAAACAATCCCCCGAGGATGAGCGAGCCATAATCCGCATTAACGTCCATTGTGACAACCCAAACGTGGGCAAATTGGCAGACCAACGTCAACGAACGTGGTATAACTTAGAGGAGATGGAAGGGGAAGAACACAGAATCTATAGCCCGAATCACAGTTATAAGTAGATGCAATGGTGAGAGGTGGGGAAAGCTTAATACTACTTACGCGATGAGAATTGCGTACTTCTCTAAATAGCCTCTTTGCGACGTGAGAGAGCGCCATTAAGACATTGCTCAATTGGATCGTTCTTCCTTCGGAAGCTAACTATTTTAGAGAAATTTAGTTTGCAAGGAAACGTGTGTTTTGCAGGGGAAGGCGAACTGTGGGCATCATGGAGCGTTGATATGTGGCGTGAAGCATGATGAACACGCGGCCGGGGAATATTTAAGCTTGTCTTCGAAGGTTGATTGTGGGGCTGCCGCCTGCGACAAGCGACAAACACGGGCCATTCTTTCATTAATTGCGCTGTCTCCGATGCAGGTGGGGTTATGAGTAATATACCAAGGACCACAATACCTAGAATGAAAGGTCTGCGTCGCACACTGAAAATGCAAACAAGGTGCTATGACAACCAAGTCTAACCTGTCAAGTCACCGATCTATCAGGGTGAAAAATCATCGCTACCAAGAATGATCAGTCTGATGGGGTGTTCACTTGCCCAAGATCAAAGATCGCGTTCAGCTAAACGACTTGTTTCAGCTTGGCGCACAGCAAATATAGGGGAAAGAAAATCGGAACCGGCCGCCATGAGGCAAACTTGCCGAGGTGTCGGTAACCACTCCAGGCTGAGATGATATTGTTCTAGAAACTGGTATGCAAACGACAAGCATCTCTCATAGCAACCTTGTATTGAAGCATCCAGCATCGGCTGTACTATGGCCCACTGGGATCAGCGCTCAGCGCCACTCTGTCCAATACAATCCATCGAAAGTGACATTAGTACCGCATCGCACAAACAAACAGTAGATGGTTCCGCACCATCCTTATCGGGACTGGCAGATGGTGGAGTAATTCGGAATAACCTGCCTCCTCATTCTATGCTCCGTGTTATTTGTGAATCAGAAACCGATACGCCACTGAGAGCGTCGACACTACACCACCAGCTCGACAACTGCCTCCAGCGAGAAAGGTCATGTTTTAGTCAATGTCCGAATCTGGAGGTTCCAGATAAGCCACTTGGTGGAAGAAACTAAAAATATTGTAGTACCTACCTTTCCCGTGCTCACGCCGCGTGGCGTATCTCCTGCAAGTCAAAAGTAAACTATCCGCCAATCATACCACCCACGAGTCAAACCTTGGAGTTTTCCCACTTGTGAAACGTGCCTGGAAGCTCCGGTGAAAAAGAGGTGGACCCCTCAGACTAGGCTGCACGAGGGACGCCTCGTCGATGTGGATGTGCGAAGATACCTTCTCATTGGAGGCCAAGTTGACAGGTCATACCGTTCAAAAGCACCCAAGTTTGCCCGAGGGTCGTGATGGATGCCTACATGAAACAAGTATACGCGGCAGAGAGACTCCACGATCGAATCGCGTGGTGTCCTCAGAGACAATCGAAGGACGGCAGGAAAGACCGTCCCGATAAAGGAGCAGCAACGGCGACTCCCAGGATGACCGCCACTGCCGCAAATGAAGCCCCGAACAACGGGCAAATACATCTCTTTAGCTGGCGTAAGATTCACAACCATTGCCGATATAGCAGGTTGTTAGTAGCCCTTACAGTATTAGACTTACCGAATCTAAAGGTTCGAGAACGACCACCATCCAGCAATATTATGTAGAAGTTGTCCTGTTGATTCCTAAAAGGGCTGTCAAGAACTACATAAAGGTGAAACGGAGTCGGAAAAAAAGGACCGCCAGATTCTCTCTTGCACTCGCCCCACCACTGCACGCAGCGAACTCTGCGAGTCAACGATTGAAAACTTGCAAGCTCCCATGGCTACCAGCTCTTCCAACCCCACCCAACACACAAGCTGATGAGTTGGGAGGCAGAGCTCGCATAGCTGCTATAGGAGCCGACTCCGGTTGGTCGGATTCTACAGTAGCCTCCACTTCGACCTCAGTGCAACCATTGCCAGTCGGATACTCGATGTCCAAGAAAGACGATTGCGTCTTATCTATCTATACAGGGTATATTTGGTTTGCTGCCACCCCGCGTCCCTAACAAATTTCGAGGTCTCGATTCCGGTGGCAGGCATATCGTCTCAGTTGCTGCTCCTCCGGCGTCGGTTGATCAACATCCCCTAATTCTCGTCCATTTCCTACAATGTATTGCGCACGGAAACTGAATGAATTTATGCTGGTAGTCTGGTAAGACTGTCAGTACGAATCCATGCTGGTTCCCCTCCATACGAGAATGGACGATGTTTATTGCGCGTTCATGATTTTTTTTTTCAGTTAGATCAAGACCGACAATGTTTGCATTAGTCGCCGCCGCCACACCGTCGGGAAATTGCATGAATTCGTGTTGAGGTTTGCATCGACTTTCCACATGAATCTATACCGTCTCCCTCACCATACAAGATCAGTTGTTTACTGCATGTTCATGATCGCCTTTCTGCTTGGATTAAGATCGGGAATATTCGCATCGGTCGTCCCCGCCACCCCACCTTCGGGAAACGGTATGAACTCATGTTGACATTCCGGCGTGCCTTTCAACATGAATCCATGCTGTCTTCCCACTATACAGGAACTGGCGTCATTTATTGCGCTCCCACCATCGTCTCCTGGTTTGGATTACGGTCAGTGATATTTGCATTACCCGCCCCCGCCGCTCCACCGTCGGGAAACGGCATGAATTCGTGTTGAAGCTCGGGAATAGTTTTCAACACGAGTTCATGCTATTTCCCCACCATACAGGAACGCATCTTGTTTATTCCGCGTTTACGATCGCCTCCTGGCTCGGATCGAGATCGACAATATTTGTATTGGTCGCCGCCTTCCCATCCCTACCGTCGGAAAACGGTATGAATTTCATGTTGGAAACCCGACATGACTTTCAGCACGAGTCCATACTGTCTCACTATATATGAACGGGTGTTATTTATTACGCGTTCATGATCACCTTTTGGCCTGGATCAAAATCGACCTTACTTGCATTGTCCCCCATGGAGACGAGCAGAGTCCGATCGAAGAGGCCAGATCATTCCCTTGCGGCTGTCAATATCGGATACACTCGTTACTACCACCGGAGCCAACATGATTTATGCTCTAACAGCATCTACGTGGCTACACAACGGTGGTCGTTACATGTCAATAGTCAGATACGGTGGTAACGCTGGGAGGTGTCCACAAGATAAATAGTTCGTGTGTGTAGGATGAGAGGGTAACAACAGGATAGAACGGGGAGGGGTGTCGCAGTGTTAATAAGAATCAAGAGATAAAAGAAGTAACGCGTTTGAAAAGATAGGCAATGTGGAGGCGAAACAATGGAAACTGCTCATACAACAAGCGGGCCCTTGAAACCGTCACCACGCCGTGCAGCAAGCACACCACGAATAGCCACAATGATGATCGCAAACGTAACAATAATCCTGAGATAATGAGGTAAATAAGACGGGTGATTATTTCTAAGACGCTTCTTACCAAATCAGCCAGGCGAAACCCTCTAGGGCATTCAGTTGTCCGCAATAAACAAACAGGGTTTGATTGCTGTGGGTGCTCCGGTTTGAAACGATCAACCATGTCTTAAATATGTACTTACACGCAGTTCAATCCACCGCCAAGAGCCGCAGTGATGCTGGCTGCGCCTGCGGTCCAGAAAATCCATGTGAGAAGTAAACTACATCATGTCAGCGAAGCGAACGAGAGGAGGAACTGAATAATGCTTACAAGCCAATATGAGACCCAACACTGTTCATCACGCTATCTGGCATGTTGAAGAAGAAAAACATGTATAGCGCAGATAACACAATCGTCCATGCGGATGCAAACAGGATGAAAGCAGTGCGATCGCGTTCATCAGTACTGAAGTAGTTGTGATGTCGGTTAAATTGAGCAACGAGGAAGGCAGATATTGATAGCTACAGAACCGTTTGATCACGATGTAACTCTGGAGTGGGCATAGACGTACCTCGATGCTACTGAAAATAACGAGCGACCCGAGCACAACTGCGAGAGGTTTCAGATGCATAATTACGAAGAGAGACAAAGCTTACTGGGGTGTCCTTTGCGAATCCAATCTTCGAAAGCCATTTGTTAGAATATACGGAAAGTGAGTAGGTTATCTCTGAAGGTCGTGAATTCGTGCAAGTGATCGTAAGAGTGTTGAGGAAAGTCGTACGTTGGTCTGAATAATTCAACATGCCAGTGGCTGTGCAAATATTCACACGGGCGGATGTGACATCATACGCAGTCCTTTGATTGCACTGTGACCATACGAAAATATGTCTAACGATAAATGTCCCGGTGTGTAAAGCAATATGGTACAAGTGATGACGATATACAGGAAAGGAAAAGAAAGACACTCAACTGCACGAAATCAAAAGACTCTGCTTATGGAGGACCCTTCGTCAGGGACGCAAACCCGGTCTCCCGGATGGAGATCACTACAGACAATCTTGGGATTAACGATGCGGAATTTATCCAAAGTTGAATTGTGGCGACGAGCAATGTCCCAACAGGTATCACCACGTTGAACGATATATGGAATCGTTGTGCTGGGACAAGGGGCGGGTGCAGCAAGAGTGGGCGAAAATGCGAGTCGCCAGACGAGCAAGAGGATGACCGCGATGATAAGGAAGAAAGGGAAGAGTGTTCGATAAGCGCCTCCTCGGAGAACATGACGAGAGCCATGCTGAGCCGAGTAGTCCACGTCAGCCGTACGTGTATCCAAGATACTTGGCAGTGTACACACCTCATCTACTGGAAGAGGTTGATAGCCATCACCACGAGCAGGTGCAGCTTCAACGTCATTGTCACCGCCTCTTTCCGCAGAGACAGCGACAGGCAGTGTAGCGACTATTACACAAAATTAATATTGTCGTCTGCTTTACGAGTGGCAGATCAGTACCTTGAGTCAACTCTCCGAACTCGGAGCCTTCAGGACCTCTGTACACGAGCCCTTCGCGATCACGAAAGTAGTAGCACCCAGTGTCAGCATCGTAGCCAATGCGTTTCACTCCCTCGGGAAGTCGATAATCGTCCTGAACATTGTATGTCAGTTGATGCGGGACAGCCATCGAAGAAACGACACACCTCATCGTACTGCGTCCAGCGCCCCATGAGTGAGCAGGAAGGTTACACAAGTGGTCCAGCCAAGAGTTGGCAAGCGCTGCGCAGTGCGGTAACAAAGACAGTCGACAGCAGTACAAAGCACGGCAAATTCCGAGAAACATTCCCTTCGCACGGAAAAAAAAAAAACTGGATTCCTGTAACTCTAGAAACTCGGTGCAACGTAGTCGTTGCGGTATATCGCAACACCAGTTAAATATCCTACATATTGTCATGTTTTTTGAAGCCGAAATTAGAGGGAAGCGTGGCATGTAGTACATTGACAGAAGAGGAAATGTGTCATTTCAAGAGCAAACAAACGCATTCCCACCTCCATATCCTTGAAGTTGAGGCTTACTGCCATGGCCGACGTGCTGGCCAAGTCGTGCCCGCGGTGCCTGACGCTGCCGCTCAGCCTCCGGCGCAGACTGAAGTCGCTTCGGAGACTATCCAAAATCTCAACAAGAAGATAAAAGTCGACAGTTAGCATCCCCGACAATATGCTCATTCGGTCAGCTGACGGTCGTCTGGAAACAGTACTTAAAGCATCTTTACAAGGTCTTTCCAATTAGAATACATATAGTACAACATACTACCACGTTTGTGAAAGGATCACACCATAATGGAGAGTGGGGGAAGCAGAATGACATCAAAAGATGTGCGGGAAACAGATTTAAATCATGGGAGATTTATAAAAACATACTGGAAATGCCAAAATGTGGTGTATGATCTAGACTAGGAAGGTTGGACAGGGTATTTGGAGTCATACTCCATCTATCTAGCCATGGTTCCTGGTGATCTGCCTTTATATTGCTTCACATTCCATGATTTTGAGTAAATCTCACCTACAATACCACCAACATACAGCTTACTACTGGGTGCATACATGAATACTTCGCTTTTTTTACCATTTTGTACATGGAAATATCAGGAATCATGGCTATAGATGGAGAAAGACTCCAAATACCCTGTCCAACCTTCCTAGCCTAGATTATACACCACATTTTGGTATTTCTGGTATGTTTTCACAAATCTCCTATAGTTTAGATCTGTTTCCTGTGCATTTTCTGATATCATTCTTCTTCCCCCACTCTCAATTATAGTGTGATCCTTTTGCAAGTGTGGTAGTGTATTGTACTATATGTATTTTAAGTGCCTAGATAGTTGCCCTGATGTCCCACCCCTTGAATAACTGCTTCCAAACAATATAGGGGCAATAGCCATATATATATATATATTAGATCTGCAGTACCTGAGCTTCTGGTGTGCAATTAATATCTCCTAGGAACCCATCTATCTAAGCACATTTAGCCTGATAATAAAAAATGTGAGATTTTTCTTTGTTTTTTATTCTAGTCACTATTACTATATGGACTGTATCTACTTACACAGGGTTTAATTTACAATTCAAGTAGTACATAATGTTCAAATATACTATATAACATTGTCCTAAGTGAATGGTAAAAGGGTTAAAGGGTGTGGTATGGGGCAAAAAAAAGAGAGAAGAAACATACCCCAGATTAGATATCCTAAAATGGAAATGATTTGGACGCTGTGACGTTTTGCAATGCACGTACCTCCGTTCACACGTTTTCAAATCGGGTAATGTCTGTTATGTATCCATGTTTGCTGTTGTT
>JBBPNR010000632.1:0-19772 GCA_038091015.1 Boletus vermiculosoides
TTGAAAGCATGCCTAGAAGGGTTCAGGCAGTGCTTAGAGCAAAAGGAGGCTATACCAAGTACTGATAATATCCAAATACCCTTGTTATTTCAAAAGTGAAAAAACCCTTTCCATGGTATTGCTGTTTTGAATTGATCATATCTCTCTGGCATGTGGACCAAATCACATGACCTAGGGGGCAATATTGTAGCTGAGCATATGTACTATTTATAACTCCACCAATGCTAAGCGTAATTCCCACACTGTTTGGTGGTGCGCTTCACGCACCACATTCTGGGTTAGTATGAAAAGGGTTTTTGGAGTCACTATAACTTGTAAAATACCATGCAAATTTTCACAATCATATCACATGATCACAATACTACGATAGTAATGTACATGTTGTAGTCTACTACACATTTCCTCCTTATTCCTATTTGGTTCTCTATTCAAATTGACCTCTCTTTCCCTTGTTTCATCTCTCTCAGTCTATTCATGGTGAGATCTACTACACATTATCTTTTCAAGTAACTTAAGTAGCTTGTCAGACTTGTATGACTTAGATCCAAATCTATTTTGTGAATACCTACTACAATGCCTCCTGATCCTGCTCAGCAGTACTGGTGCATATGCTGCAAGTACTCTAAAAGTCATCAAAGACAACTAAAGACAGCTAACACCTGGAGGAGATACCTATGTATGCAAGACTGGTAAGGATGAAAAGGAGGCCATCTGTTTAGCTGCTTGCTCCAATGCTTTCTGGGCATTTATGAATGCTGCTACTGGCAGAAATTAGGCTATCCCACCTGGGTCCATTCTTCCTGCCAATGGACCTCATTTTCCCCCACACTGGGTACATCTGCCTCATTCCCATCAGTTTGAGCTACTAGACTAATAGCTATGAATCAGTCTCAATCTTGAAGCTGTTCATCCAGCCACTCTCCACCTTACAATCACCTGGCTGGACCAATCCCTCATCTTCTTAGCCTGAAAAATTCCTCCCATCCCCTCCACCCAAAGAAATTCCCCCATATCTTTTGCCTGTTATAACCTCATAACAATGGGACATGTTAGCATGTCAATGTTTCTACAACCAAGGGTGACTTGTATAGAGTTTAGGTCATGGATGGCTTCAACAAGGGTGACTCATTATAGAGTTGTGTTGGACCTGACTAGTAGTCTGCTAGTCCTGCTGCAAGAGCTGGCCTTGAGGAGATAATAGAGTAAATGGCAAGGTAAGAGGGAAGCAAGAGAGGAGAGTTATCTCAGGGAGTGGTTGACAACACTAAGTGGTATATATCAAGGTTAAGGAAAGAAAGAAATACAGGTGGAATACAAATATATAGTATAGTACATTATGACTGGTAGCAGAGTCCTAATGATAAATATAGTAAGAGCACATCATGTTGCATAGCACATGACATAAACAACAAGTAAGTAAAGGGGATACATGTTACATATAAGGAGAATGTAATGGAGAAGGCAGTGCCTATGTGATGAGATATGAAATATACAGGAATGGGAAAAGATCAGACTGGATGAGGCAATCTAGGCAAAGCCTGGTCATTGAACAGTGTCTTGTCTAGGAGATCAGCCCAGGCACTGCCAGTTGATGTCCAAGTGGTGGAGATTTGCAAAAATTTCTGTGAAGAAGTCCCAGCTGGAATGGTCAAGTGATAGGGATGGGGATGAGAGAGAGAATGGCAAGGAAAACTATAGGGAGTCCTTGCAGTTTGTAACATTGCCTGAAGAAGATCCCCCACATCCTTCCAAAGAAGACCCCCCATAATACCATGAGCTGAATCCTCCCACAATGCTCAACCTGGATGAACTATTGCAAATTGCAAATTGCAAGCATATCTGTGATCTCTTGTTCATTACAGCACTCCACCAGACATTATTGGATGATGAAGTTGGACTTACTGGTGATACTCTCATGCAACTACATGACCCACTGACAGACCAACTTCATATTGAAAACCCTGATGTTCAACTTACTTTGGAAAACCTTCTTGCCCTCAAACACTTCTTGGAGAAGGTATATGAGAAAATCAGAGATGCCATTCATAAGTGAATTCTGGATGCATCACTACCATTACTCTATCAAATCAAGCAACTTCTCTCTGAGATGACTGGAGTAATGCCAATTGTTCAAGAGAGTGTGTTAACTTTTGTCTTGCTTATACTGGACCATATCTTCATCTCAAAGAGTGTCCCAAATATTATCAACCTTGTTTCAACTTTGTTTGCCAGAGTAGAGTTCCATGCACAGTTTTCAATACCATTCCCATTGTCCCCCAGCTCCAAGCATTATGGAGGCATCCAGATATCACTTGAAAGATGTTCTATTGTGTCCAATGCATAGAACAGTTCTTTGAAGAGCTTTGACAAAATGATGGATATGTTGACAAGTATGATGATGATGTATTCTCTGGAAGCACATATTTTGTCCATGCATTTCTAATGCTATCATGAATCACAGAAAGGTACTTGGTTGTGGTAAGGAGTGTAGGTATAAAGATGATGGCTAATTAAAAGCTGGGTATGTTTGTAAGGGTGGGTGAAAGCTTGAGGGCTTTCCAGCCCAAGGCAACACTGTACCAGGGGGAGCTAGCTGCTTTCCCTGGTTGAAGGAGGCTGCAACATGAGTGTGAGGCTCTCTCCAGTGTAAGGGGCAGTGCTGGATGTACCTATCTGACTGGAGGCATGGCATGCATTGTGAGTCTCTCAACAAGGTTTGGTCTTTCCTGCAGATAAGGGGTGAGTATGCCTGTGTGCTTGCACAGGTATATGGTGAATGAGTCACCTGACCATCTGCCCATCATTTTGATGATGTCAAATGGAGTGCTGAGGAGTAGGTAATGGAGGGTGCCTCCAATGTGTAGGCTGTGGCCCTTCAGTGCAGGGAGACTGTACTGTGTGACAAGTTCTTGGATCCATTTGGTGACCTTTTGCTTGGTGAGGGGGTGCAAGCCTTTCGGGTGCCTCCAGGCAAATAGGTGGTCATTTGAGCCTGGGTTATTCATGTTGATGTGATTCTGCAGCCAGGCCACTGGGTCTGTGAGGTGGTCAAGTGTTGCACATTGGGTCATCTCACTGGTGGGTGAGCATTTCATGGCCAGGATGTGGAACAATAGGATGGGGAGGTCATTGTAATCTTGTATGGGCAAGAGATGTCTATGTTGTATGAACAGGTGTGGGGAAGTGTGGAATTCATTTAAGAAAGGGCAGTGAATTCTCCTAAGCAGGATATGGTGTAAAATGTTATGATGCAGGTGAAGATGGCAGTATCTCAGGGACTTGCAAGGTTGAGGTAGGTGAGGAAATGAAGTAGGGTTTCTCTTTTGAAGGGGATGTGTTTGTGTCTCATGGATAATGTGAGGCATGTGGCCCCTTCTGTGATGGATTGTGTTTTGTCTATGTTGATGGTCCAGGGAATGCCATGGAGGAGGTGCCAAGCCCACAGACTGGCCATGTAGTTGGATATCATTGAGCCTGAGTAGGCACCTGTGCAATCTGTAACAAAGGCTGTTAGAAGGGATTGTGAGATGGGAGCTTGCTAAGCATTGGGGATGTTGTGAATATTGCAGTATATGTGGAATATCAGTAGACCCACACCATAGGTTTCTTTCGTCTTTTCTGTCCAGGAGGCAGTGATGACATCAAGAATACAGTCTAGGTGTGATTCAGGAATGGGGATGGACATGTCCTTGGTATTGTTGATTGTTTGTGTCAACGTGTTGGCCAGAAGCCAAAAAGAAAGATGGTCCCTGACTAGACAGTGAGGATGAAGGGAGGAAGGGTGTGATCAAACCCATGTGGGGTCAGAAAAGGAAGGTATGGGCATGGAATTGGGTCTGGTAGGGTTGAGTGGGTAGAGGAGACCGTTTGGAAGGACACCAGTGGTGTGTTGAACTGTGGTTTATTTGCTTGGTCAAAGGAGTGCCTCTTTGATGAGATTATCCTCCTCTTGAGAGGTGGTTTGCCATCAGTCATGAGCTTCTCTGATGACTTGCTATCTGGAAAAATGGGAGTCACATGGAAAAAGTGTGGGTGGTGCAGGTGGGTGGTTATGCTCATCCAGGGTAGGGGGGTCGATGGCATCAATAATGAAAGGGGCAAGGGGAGGAGGAATGGGAATATGCAGAAGGAGCAAATGGGTCAGAGGATATCTACCTCTGGAGGGAGCATCTGCTGGGTTGTTGGTGCTCAGGATATACCGTGTGTGAATCCTGCTGATGTGATCAGTCTGAATAAGGAAGGTGTGAATGTGTTAAACAGCTGAGCAGGGCAGCTGGAGTCTGATGTCAGAAACTGAAATTGGATGCCTACAATGTACAGGCTACATACCTGGAGTCCGATGTCAGAAACTAAAGAGAACTGACATGGGACTCGCAGGCTGTATAGGACGAAGCAATAACAATAATAAACAAAAATACTGTGTGCCACAATGTGGCACATGCTCACAGTGCGCACTCAGAAGGCACACAACAGCTTATTGCTTGTTGGTTGTTGATCTTGAAACACTATTGTCACTATGTCCGTTGGATTCAGACATACACAATGATATGTGATATTCAGTGCTGCAGCTTCATTCATCATCTCTCTTGCTCACCCAACTCTGTTCTGCTATGGGTTATGGTGGAGGGTAGTATCTTTTCTCACCTCCAACTGAACATGGGGCTGTCCAGACTGTGTCCAGTGACTCCCATAGTAACCCTGATACCAGTCCTGGACAGAGTTGGGTAAGCCCCACTGAGAGGATCACACAATATAAGTTCCCAAAGTGTGCACCAGGCAGTGATGGTGAACTTGAAGAAGAGTTTCCATTTGTACTAGCTCAATGTTGTGCATGTATATTGTTGGATGAAGATGAGGCTCCTGGCAAACATGAACTCAGCAAAGAGTTTTCATTTGTGCCAGCTCAATATTGTGCCCATACACTGTCAGATGAAGACGAGGTCCCTGGTGAACATGAACTTAACAAAGAGTTTTCATTTGTGCCAGCTCAACATTGTATGCATACACTGTCATACAAGGATGAGGTTCCTGATGAACCTGAGCAGAAATGACACAGAGAGTTCACATAGAAGATTTGTATGGAGCTGGGCCTTGCTCCCAATGCACTTGTTGAGTTTTCACAGGTTTATTGCCTTTCTCAACCTGTTGTTGCCTGGCTGAATGCTGACATGGAACAGATGTGACAAGCTGATATTGATGATTGAGCTTCAAGCATCCATCATGTCTCTGAAACAAGAACCTCAGAAGTATGAAACACAGAAGCACATCTCATCAGAAGAGTTCAAGGATGTCTTGAAGGATCAACAGTCAAACTTGAGCAGCAGCAGTGGCACAAGAGAGTACACTCCAGGGCTGACAGACATTTTTGGAGACATGCATTGTGGTTTTAATGCGTCTGTGATCACTCCTGCTCACCATCCAATAATGTCTAGTAACAGAATGTTCATGAAGTGTCTTCAGGCCGGCATAAAGTCATTCCCCGAATCCTTCTCAATATTCATCAATGGCAGCCTTATCTGGACCAATCTCTGATCTACTCCCACCTGTTATTGTTGGAATCATTGATTGTGCACTCCATTTTTGTACTTGGAACATTGTGCCACATTGTGGCGCATTGTTGTTGTTGTTGTTGTTATTTGTTTGTTGTTTGCTCCTACAGTAGTCAGAGTCCACTGTCTTTGCTTTCCTCCAGTTTCTGACAGTGGACTCCAGGTATGTCGCATTTTACATTACTTGTAATCTAGTTTCTGACAGTGGACTCCAGCTGTGAGATTCCAGCTGTTTAACAGGTTATGAGCCCTGCCCTTTGACCTCTGCGCTTCAAGTGTCACAGCCACTCGGAAATTTTCATCCTTCCTGCCAGAACTCGTTCCCTACACCATTCACACTTCGTTTCCACTCTATTCCACCCACATGTCGTCCGAAAACCATCACCATCACATTCAGCCTCTCAATGGCAAAAACTACACTACCTGGAGTGAAGAAATGAAGGCCCTGTTTCATTCCAAAGGCCTCTGGCACCTCGTTGATGGCAAGGAAATGTGCCCCACCGCCTCTGGAGCAGAACAAACTGCCTGGGATGTGAAACAGGACAAGGCAGCTGGAGAGTTGATGCTCAAGTGGCCCCAGACCAGCGAGTACACCTGAGAGTGGACCAGGATGACCCCACCAAGGCCTGGGCTGCACTGAAAGCGGTTTTCGTTCAGCAAAAGGCCAGCAATCACTTTGTGGCCTATGACGAGTTCTTCAGCATCCGGAAACGCACTGAGAAGACGTTGCCTGCGCTTGCAGCATGAGTGGAGGAGTCCATGGTGAGGATCCAGGATTTGCGCAGCTCCAAGTTCAACCTTCAGGCTCTAGATGACGAGCTGACTTGCATGGCCATGATCTGAGCGCTAGGACCTGACTTTGCACACTTTACATTGTCCCTTGCGCTCCTCACAGACTTGGACAAGGACAAGGTGAAAGCTGTGTTCCAGACAGAGGAAATTCATCACCAACCTCATCCTGATACCCTGCCAACCACCACAACTGACTCAGCACTCTCCTCGTTGTCTTCTGGCTGCAAATGCCTTCCCAACACGCCTTGCTCGTTTTGTGAGAAGTCCGGGCACTGCCAATGCAAGTGCTATGCCCTGCAGTGCGCAAAGAAGTACTATAAGTTGTCCAAGGGCAAGGAGAAGAAGGAAGAACAGGCCCAGGCAGCCAATGCGTCCACAGAGTCCCAGGAGGTGGTAGAACGCGCAGGAAATGCAAGTCTTTGTTCCAGTGACCCCTCTGACCCCCTCTCGCTGCTCCTGCTCGATGCTGACCATGACTGGAATGCAGACTCAGGGGCCACTTCTCATATGACCCCACATCGTCACTGGCTGCACCATTACAGTCCCAAACGCGTCCCAATCAAGCTTGCAGACAACACTGTGGTCTATTCTGCTGGAGTGGAGTCTGTGGTGTTCCACCCAGTCATAGATGGAAAAAGGTGTCGAGCAGTCGAGTTTACAAATGTCCTGCATGTCCATGATCTTCGCAACAACCTCCTCACTGTGCTATACCTTACTTGCAATGCATCTTTCGTTGTACACATCAATGCGATGCACATGAGCTCCTCTTGTCCTCCTGGACCACCTCTCTTCATCGCCAGCATCAATAGCCACAATGCAGCGTTCTTGGATGGGACTACTGAGCCAGTGAGCGAGTATGCCAAGCCTGCAATGACTGTAGCGCTCGATTTGTCACTCTGGCATCACCGACTTGCCCACCATAATCTTGCTGATGTGAAATCACTGCATGATCGCAAGCTAGTCACTGGGATGAAGCTGGACAGCAAGTTGTCGCCTGACCCAATCTGTGAACCATGCCTAGCTGGCAAGATGCATGCCAATCCATTTCCCAGCTCGCAATCTTGCGCATTGAAGCCTCTCGAGCTTGTTCACTCAGATGTCCATGAAGTACCCTACAGAACGTTCTCTGGATATCGCTACTGGGTCACATTCATTGATGACTACTCGAGGTATCGCTTTGTACTGCCCATTCGAGCGAAATCGGACATCTTCGAGGCTTTCAAGCAGTTCAAGGCATTCGCAGAGAACCAGACAGAGCGTCGCATCAAATGCCTGCAAGATGACAAGGGAGGCGAGTATATGAGCAAGGCCATGCTTGAGTTCACCCAGCAGTGTGGTATAGAGTGCCAGCACACAGTTCATGCGCATCCCCAACAAAACGGAGTGGCAGAGCATGCCAATCAAGTGCTTTCTAAGTGCATCACTGCCATGTTGAAGGAGTCAGGCCTGGCCATGGCATTTTGGGGTGAAGCGCTTGCTGTGCTTGTGCATGTCTGGAATCGATGTCCCACCAGCACTCTCGATAATGCAACACCCTACGAACTCTGGCATGGACACAAACCTGACATCTCGCACCTCAGAGTCTGGGGATCAACCTCATATGTGCATATTCAGAAGGACAAACATCCTGCACTGCGTCCTCACTATGAGAAGTGCGTCTTTATTGGCTACCCAGATGGCTACAAGGGTTGGAAATTCTACAATCCAACCACGAAGCATACTATCATCTCAGAATGCGCTGATTTCGACGAGCACACTCTCCCAATAGTGCCAACCACGACATTGCCATCACATGATCCACCTACAAAGGACACACCATATGTTGCCCCTGATCTCCCTGGTGATGAGGACAATGAAAGTGACGATTCTGCGGTTCTACCTGCTGGGGGGGGGTCCTGTTACTCATGTGGAACAGCAGGCAGCACCGCCATTGGCTCCAGCAGCGCCTATCACACCACCTGCAGCTCCTCCACCTTGAATTGTTGAACCGGTCAATTCTATTGGCATAGGTGCTAGACTCCCTTGCAGAACTTGCCAGCGACCTTGAGAATGGTGGAAACTCAGTCCAGCTCAACTTGTCGACGACTCAGATGACTCAGATGAAGAGACAGACATGGCTGCCACTTTCAGTGCCTCAACAGTGCATCCAAGGTCATTCAGAGAGGCTCTATGATGAGAGGATGCAGATCAGTGGCGTGAAGCTGCACTGAAGGAGCTCGAAGCGCACAAGGAGAATGGGACATGGACCCTTGTGCCTAGGCCCAAAGACAGGCCAGTGATTGGGTCGAGATGGGTGTTCACCAAGAAGTACCATGCTGATGGCTCGTTTGAGCGATACAAGGGTCGTTTGGTCGCTCAGGGCTTCTCCCAACGTCCTGGATTCGAATACCTCGAGGTGTTTGCTCCCACAGTGCGCCTTCCCACTCTCCACATTATTCTCGCTCTTGCAACGATTCATGACCTCCATTTGTGGTCTGTTGATATTTTACATGCATATCTCAATGGCGAGATCGACTGTGATGTCTACATGGAGCAGCCAGAGGGATTTTCACAGGGAGATCCAAAGGAAATCGTCTGTCTGCTGAAGAAGGCACTCTATGGCACCAAACAGGGCAGAAATCGCTGGAATCGCAAACTGCGCACCACCCTGGAGTCTTTGGGCTACAAGCAGACCTATTCTGATGCAGCTGTCTACATCTATGCAAAAGGTGATGTCCAGATCATGCTACCTGTCTTTGTCGATGACATCACCTTTGCATCGTGCTCTGAGCATGCCATCAAGCAGGCCATTGCAGATCTGAGCAGTCACTTCAAATTGCACGATCTGGGGCCAACCACAGAGATTCTTGGCATCAAGATCAATCAAGATCGCTCCAGACGCTCCCTCACCATCTCCCAGCGCCAGTACTGCCTCCACATGCTCGCTCGCTTTGCCATGGCAGACTGCAAGCCTGTCACCACCCCCATGGAGCCTGGATTGTCCTTGTTGCATGACCAGAGCCCCAAGACGCCTGATGATTACAATTTCATGCGCTCTGTCGATTATGGCGGTGCTGTTGGCTCTCTCCAGTATCTCTCCTGTGCTTCTTGCCCTGATATCACCTTCGCAGTTGGCCAGCTCACCTCCTTCACCTCAGATCCTGGCATTGCCCATTGGAACACTGTCAAGCACCTGTTTCACTACATCAAGGGCACCATTGACCATGGCATCACTTATTTACCTGATCCATCGACGTCTGAGCTCTTTACAGTTTATTCTGATGCCAGCCATGGTGAATGCAAGAATTCAGGTCGTTCCACTGGCACATTCATGGTCAAGATTGGTACTGGTGTTGTTTCCTGGATGTCGAAGCACCAGCCCATCGTTGCCTTGTCCACTACCGAAGCAGAGTACATTGCTGCTTGTGAAGCAGGCAAGGAGATTGTCTGGATGCGCAAACTGCTCTAGGAGCTTGGTTTCAAGCTTTCTGGCCCATCTACACTGCACATGGACAATCAGTCAGCCATCCAGGTCACCAAACATCCAGAACACCATAGTCGGATGAAGCAACTGGATTTGAGGTGGTATTGGCTCAGAGATGTTGTTGATGAAGGCCAGATTGCGCCCACTTTCGTCCCAACTGCTGACATGCCTGCTGACCTGCTCACCAAACCATTGGCTCGAGTTAAGGTGCAGCAATTCCGCCAGATGCTGGGCATTGCACCGATTGGGGAGAAGTAGAGTTGTACAATCAGGGGGAAGTGTTGGAATCATTGATTGTGCACTCCATTTTTGTACTTAGAACATTGTGGCACATTGTTGTTGTTGTTGTTATTATTTGTTTGTTGTTCGCTCCTACAGTAGTCGGAGTCCACTGTCTTTGCTTTCCTCCAGTTTCTGACAGTGGACTCCAGCTGTGAGATTCCAGCTGTTTAACAGTTATTTCATTGTAATCCCTACATAGCCAATGCACAACCACCATACCTAGCTACAGCTTAATGGCAGTGATTTTCTTACTAATGTGTGGATGCCAATGAGTGCAGCTTGCTATGGTGTTGCCCAAGCATCTGACCAACATGAACAGCATGTTAGGCCTGTTGTTTGCAAGCAGTGAATCCTAGTGACCCATATATGTTGACTGCTTGGTTTCATCAGTGTTACTTCTAACACTTGTGGTACATAGACCACACTGTGTTTGGTGTAGTAACTACAGTTCACCAAAGATGTTTGCATATTAGGACTGAAGATTACTGGCCACTAGTAGGCATCACATGTGCCTGGTTGCTTTCTTGCAACATTGTCTTGCTGACATGTCCCATATGTACCTTTGCTATACATATTATATTACTGAGATACTCTAACCTTGCATACCCCTCCTCAAGCATCTTTCTGACACTTCCAGTTGCTATCAAATCTCCCATAGCTTTCTCTTCCCAATTATCAACTCTATATACCTCTCTTCCAACATTCTCTTCTTAGTTAGGAGCTCTTCCAGATGTTATTTATCTAGAACCTCTTTTTGTCTCCATTCACTGACTATTTTGTATAGTTGAGAGTCAATACCCAAGATGTTAAGCCATGAGGTCCAATCTATGGGCAACTCTGGAAAAGTCAAGGGAGTACCAACATCTGTTAATGATTAGAAAGTTCAGGTATACAAAGCAAATTATCTACTCATGTGAACTTGCTTGTCTCTCTTCACCTTCACTGTAATCCAACTCATCTTGACTCCGACGTGATCCAGGGCCCTGGCTGACATTAGGAGATAGGCAGCTAAATGATTGTTGAGATGTCCTTACCATCTCTAAGGAGGATGCAATTGTCCTTTTCTGCCATGGTATGGATGGTTGAGGTGAGGGAGGTGGCAATTCTTTGGGTTGGGACTTGAGAAGCTGGTCCAGGGTTCACTTTAAAGGGACCAATGGCAGCATTGGGAATGGTTGGGGAGAAGGCCTGTTGAGATTGGAATTGAGCAGTCACTGGACTGCAGAAACATGGGAAGGTGGAGAAAAAGATAGAGCTAGATCATTGAGATCTGAAGTAAGGAGTACCTTGAGTGTTGTCCTGTCTTGTGAAGAGACAGCCAGAGGTGATGAGGGAAAGAGGTGAGGGAGCTCATTAAGATCTGATGCAAGTAGGGCAGTGAGTGAGCTATCTTATGAAGAGACAGCCAGAGGTGGTGAAGGAAAGAGACAAGGGAGCTCATTAAGATCTGATGTGAGCAGGGCAGTGATGAGCTATCTTGTGAAGAAACTGCCAGAGGTGGCAAGAGAAAGGGGCAAGGGAGCTCATTGAGGTCTGATATGAGCAAGAGATTGAGTCCTCACCAATTATGCAACAAGAAAAAGGGGAATGGCAAATGTTGGGCAGAGAGATTGTTTAAGTCAGAGGCCAGAAGTTGGTTGAGTAGGCCTTGTTGGGGTTCAACAAGTGAGGTCAGCAAATGGGTGGGTGCCATAACTTGGTTCAGCTTTAGGGTGGCAAGGCTAGGAGGGTCAGCAGCGGCAGCTATATTTGATAAGGTTTAACTGGACATTGTTTCATAGTTTCCCAAATTGGGCATCATGAATAAACCTAATAATTATAATGGCATATTCCCACTTGCTGATGATGATATAATTGCTATTAAACTCAAATCAAGGTCAGCTGTTGAGAAATTCTGAGCACCATGCCATCTGGACTTGAATAAATCATACCAGTTTTCATGAAGCAGCTCCCAATCAACTTTTGCAACTATAGGCACTGAGAAATTAATTGTCAAAGACAAGACATGCCACACTTTGGTCCAGCATTGCTGAGGCTCATGATCTGGTATTTAGGTTGACTTGTAAAAAACATGCCATCTGTGGTACTGAACACAATGGCAGTAAGTATCAGGTGCTCCAAATATTCCTAAAAACTTCTTGATTACTCCAAAAGGATGATTCAAGAATGTAGAACAACCTTGCTGAATTTGAGGGTTGAGCTCAAGTTTGGTGACACACTATACAAGAAGTGTTCTAGAAAACAAGAGTTTTCATGGAGACTCCAAGCTTATATAGCCTACAATTCTGCCAAGCAAGTTGGTTGGAACTTGCTTATGAAGTTGAGGCCCATTGGACTGAATTGCATATCACAGAGCAATAGTAGCACAGAGAAACTTAGTTTCACATAACATTTCTTTACTGATTATAATATTTGTTACATTTATAATAGCCTCTGCTCTATAATACCAGTTCAATCACAATTCACTGAATTCAATTGCAATGTCACCCATCCTATCTATCTGTGTCCTCTCTTAGCTCTGCAACTGTTGGAAATACTTGATTGCCTCTGAGATGGACTGCCCATTGCAAGAGCATTGCATATTGCCCAGTAGACTAGAAACCTTGATGCCTTAAAAAATGGCCTTTGCTGACAGACCTGAACCAATGAAATGGAAATTCATATTAAAACACAACTCAAGATTAACATACATAGCATCCCATTTGTTACATTTACCAATTTCCATTCTTACATGGCTCAGCAATTGCCTAGAGAAGAGATATCAAATCTCACTAAATTACTCTGATGCCCAATCCATTCTACTCAACACAATTCACAACTCACAATGTGCCCACTGACATTGCAATGGCTCAAGATGCTGCTTGGATTCTCAAGGTATGAAGGGTCAGATAATCCAGGAAGTAGTAAATGAGAGACAATGGGTAAGGTCACTCACTGAGGAAGTTGTACATTAGACAATCATTGTCCTTCCACTTATGATTTCTTTGGTATACTTTGGTGAGGGAATTTATGCTGGGGAGAGTGCACATTCCACACATCATACCTGAGATGGCATTGAAATTCAGAATGAAATCTGAGGAAACAATCACCCTTGGAAAGAAATTAACTTGGAGTATCTCAAGGAGGCCACTTCAAATGGCCAATAGATCAAGCTGATGGAACTTGCACACATCCTAAGGCTGCATAGGAATACCATTCACACATATACATATGAAGAAATATGGGATTAAACACAAATATTCAGACATCAGCAATTCAGATCTCAACCAGCTCATCACTCAATTCAAGGCTTCATATCTGGGATCAGGTTCAAGCTATATAATGGGGCATTACAGGCTCTATGACATTGCCTGCAATTTATGTGTGTCCTTCAATTGCTTGGGTAGGTTGATCATATTGGCCAGGTTTTGCAAGTTCACCAGGTAAAGAGGTGAAAATATTATATCAAATGGCTAAATGCTCTTTGGCATGTTAATGGCCACTACAAGCTTATCTGCTGGGGCATAGTAATCCATGGCTTCATTGACAGATTTTGTCAAACAGTATGTAAATCCAATTTTTGAGCTGTTCATATACTAACATGCTTGATTGGTTTAGATAGTAGCTCTATGTGCCAGCAACAACAATCAGTCAACCACTGTTCTCAATTTATTCCAGTGTGCTATGGCCAAATTTGAAATGCCATCCCATGTTAGGAGGAGACTGCAGTGGGGAGAATATTGATGTTGCTACTTACATAGTCATGAAACACAGCCCACACCATGCATTGTTTATGTGGGGCTCATAATTTCCTCTACCCTTCTTCATTTTATAGTTGAACATGTAAAATTTCCAGCTCAATGCATAACTCACATATTAAATGCTTATGGGTTGAAGTTGGCACACAATTTGCTCACCATGTGGTGTAAGGACTGTAAAGTCCTTAGGTTTGTATCCTACCTTATCTGAACTGCTGGCAGCCCTATCCATCTCAAGTCCATCAAGTCTGCTCACCTGGATAGCCTCAATCCAACTTGGACTGCTTCACTTTCAATCTGGACTATTTGTTTGTAGTTATATTGAGGTACCATTTGCTTAGCAACGAGTCCAGCATTTATTCCTTCCCTTTCAAATACTTCTATTTAGTGTTTTAGTTAGTTTAGAAGAGTTGAAGGCATTGCTTGGACTATAAAATCTTTGTATTCAGATCCTGAATACCATTTTTTCACACCCATCAGCTTTGTCTCTCCTATCTCAGTCTGGCTCTTGTCCTAGGCCATCTCTTTCATATCCAGTCCTTATTCTTGACCAGGTTTTCTATCCACCTCATCTTAATTTCACACTATTTCTTTTTTTAATAATCTTTGTCAGCAATGCACTGTGGTCAGTCTCTGCAAATCCTTCCTACTGACAACCTAACTTTAGAATCCTTTGGAACAACTCTCTCCTTGCACTCCCATACTACATATGTAGCAAATAAATCTGTGATTGCTTAGTGTAGTCACTGAGCAAAAGCCTACAGTACAAAGTATCTAATATGGTAGTTATTACATAAGCTACCTATCTCAAGTATATTCCAACATACTAATTATTTACTTTACAGTGGCAGGCATTTTTCATGCAACTCAAACATCAACACTTGATCCATGGAATCCAAGTCACCTGTGGCTATTACATGCCTTATGTATTTCTTGATGTGATCAATGAAGATTGTCAGTCCTTCCAGCTTGAATGGAACTGCCACCCAACTGGTGGCCCTGACGCAAACAACAAATGCCCCCAAATGAGTATATCAACTGCTTTGGTGGCAATCAGCCAATGAATTATAACTGTGTAATGTAGGATCTTTATTTCCTGGGCCAAACTGAATTTGGTATGAAGATGATTGTGAAGGCCTTCATCCAGAAATCATCAACAAGTATTACAGTATATGCGGAGTGAACTTGAATCAAAATTGTTATGGAAATCATTCAGGTGCTGGACATCCTGCAGATGAAGATAATAGTGAGGATGAAGACCCTGCTAGGATAATGGAAGCCCATGTAGCCAACTTGGTCAATGAACAACAGCAACAGCATATGTAACATGACACTGTTCATGTTCCCTTGCATTGTTGCAGAAGATAAAGTGATGTTTTTCAATATGCTGGGTAAGCTAATTGCACCAGAGATAATCCTGGACAAGTTTGATCTCATGCCAGATGAGTGGGAATCATTATTACCCTCTTTTTGAGACAATTTGGGTGGGTTGATAGAGATTGAAGCAATTGGAGGTCTTGCTTGCAGGGGACATTTGGTATAAGTGTGCATGCCTGTAGTGCCAGGCACTTTCCTCTTTAACACATGTTACTGAGCACTATGTACTGTAATTGCTAATGGCATCATATAAAGTTCTTTGGATTTGTTGCAATGACATCCGTGGACTGGTTCCATTTTCCCCATCTCTCCAGCCTGTCAACTTCTGCTTTCCAAACTTGAAGTTGGCAAAGGATCCCATACCTGCTAATGCTAGGGCTGGAACTTGCAAGGTAAACATAGCATATTTTTGATTTAGTTCCTCTATCTCACTACTTTTATTTACAATCTCACCATGTGGTTGCAGGGTCTTGCTCAGTGACAAAATCAACATGCTCATCTTCATCTAGTGTAATATTTCATGTCACCTCTGTCAGCATGGTTGTCTGTGGGATTTGTGTATATTGTGCAAATTTTAACAGATGTCATTTCTGATTTGCTTTCTTTTCTAGCAGGAGGAACAGTTCAAACAACCTAAGGCTCCAGTAGGGAAAACCTGGGCCAGCACTATACAGGCTATAAAGAATTGTGGTTGCTTTATCTCACACCCTCCAACAGAAACTGGTATTCCCATCAATGCTACTTGGTCTTTGTCAGATGTCAACAAGCAAGTCTGCACTTGGTTCCCTCTTGTTTCTAGCTACCTTAATAAGATATGAGCATCTACATCAAGCTGACCAATATCCTGTGTTCCAGATTGGCACCTCCTCACATGCCAAGCAGGAACATTTGAGATTGTTGAGGTACCAGAGCCTAATGGCTCCAGTGACCCTTAATGAAAATAAAGGCCAATCTAAGGTAGCAATTGCAGATAGCCACCTCTGATTTGGTAAGTGGTCACACCAACTCATTGCAGTAGCTATGTAAAGTATAATGGTGGTTTTTTTAGTCATGAGAAATAGTATTTCTAACAACATATACAAGTCATGAAACATGCAGCCAGTGATCATTGGTTCCAATGCTGAGATCAAGCTGTTTGATTTAGACTCATTTTCTCCTAACATGGGCAGTAGGCAGGCTAAAGAGATAGTTAGCATCAAGTACTACCAACTCAGAAGATGATGTTGATGTTAATATGAAGCTTATGAGCTCTATACTTGAGCTTGACTTGGGTTTCGACAATGAATGTGGCTCCAGCACAGCCACATCCAAATCCAAGGGAGCACAGCTGCAGGTCAAATGTAAACAGTCAACACCTCCTCACCAGTATGGTGTATAATCTACATCCCCTTTGTACATGATCTGATATTTTGTCAACAGGGAAACAATCTTGCATGCTACAATCACCACTACAATCTCCACCTGCAGTCAAGAAGTTGAAAGATAGTAAGTCCTTCATCATCATCCATTTCTAGCTTACTAAATATATATCTCAGCCTGGTCAAAACTTATACCATTATTTTCACAATTTGATAGTTGCTCCCCTCTCCTGCCTATAATTCCTCACCCTTCAAAAGCCCCCAAAGAGGTGGAGATTTGACTTGGAGACATTTCTTACTCATCCTGTATATTTGATGATAACACCAAAGTTGTTAATCTTTGGGACAAGGAACTCCAGGTTCAAGGAAAGTATAGGTTCATTCCATACCATGAAATTCACAAGTATTTGGCACTTGCTAATGTCCTGTAATATGCATACATACTTTTCATTGCTTACACTTCCAATGACTCAGACTGAATACATCAGTGATTATTTTACACAACAGTTATGCAGTAAGACAAAATACAAACTGTGGTGAGAGGGCTTTGAAAACTGGCAAGCTACATAAACTGTGGCAAAACTGCATCAACTGCAGCAACAAACTATATTAACCACAGTGATAAACTACAGTAAACCACAGCAAGAATCATGTGGAGCACAGCAAGAATCATGCAAGATATGGTGGGAATGGATGTGCAAATTTAATGCCATAAGGCACTGTGATTTTCTATCTTTGTTACAGATACAGCATCTAGCACATCAAATTATCACTTACCCATCAGAGAATCATGGAGTTGCTGACATAACCAGATCAAACTGATCATCATAGCATGTCAATATATTATAACAAGGTATAGCTTTCTATACAATGATCATATCAGGAAAATAGACAGGCTCCTACACACCATCTCTGTTTGTGTGAGGGGCAACATACTAGGGCATATAAACATAATAAAAAACTCAAAAACATTATTAGACTATGGAGTACACTCACTTTCCTTAATATTTTTCCCACCTGTGGTTATCTCTCAAACACCCCGTACTCCCTAATAACCCATAGGTTTTGCCCTCTCCCAAGTCCCAACAGATATGCATTAGAAGAGAGTTGACTGTAGTCAATGGTAGCAATGCTGCCAGTATCACCTGACAATGTAGTCTACAGTATATTAGCAACAAATTATGTCATGTGGCTACATAATACAAGAACTATTTTCCTTTTTTCAGATTTGAAGACAGACACACATTGTGCATGCCTACTTGCTTATATCCTTAGCTTATCAACAACCATTCCTTATGTTTTTCAACTACAAGCTTCTCCTGCTACTCTCAAAGGACAGGACAGCCAGGATAGGGTGTGGCAAGACACTGTCTCTGGATTCCACTTCTGCTTCATCCAGGAACTATTTTGATCACAATATCACCTTTGAAGCAGTTACAAATAACCCAGGTATGTGTATGAATCAGTATGATAAAACTTACATGAATCTCAACTGTGCACTTGGGTATCTACAGGTTATGGAGTCTCAAACATATGGTATCAGCACCACTGTAATTCACCATGTGGCATACAGCAGTACATGCTGTACATAGACATGCCAATGGCTTGCCTTATTAGACAGTTGGTCACTAGACTAGGCTCTAACTTGGAGTTGTGAGTTGTGTGTTATCAATTGTGGAGTTGCATAGTATAGTCACCCCTGTGGATTCACTTTATAGATGGACTTTAGTAAAATGACCACAGCAGCACCTACCTTTGTTGCCACCCATCACTGAGAGAGTTGTGGATGCTAATATGCAGCCTCTACTTCACAGGCTCCATATGACCCAAACATCACCCATGACCATCCTTAGTCTATTCAAATGGCAAGGGTTTCAGGAGTGGAAATGATATACAAGATCCATTCTACCTCTAACCTGCTCACCACTTTGCCACAGAAGCTGACAGAGAGCTCCAAGCAACCCTTGGAGATTATTGGCAATGAATTTTTTCAGCCAGAGGATGTGAAGTCAACAAACTGGAAAGCAATTGACTGTGAGCTTGGAGGGTGAGGAAGAAGAGCTAGATGCAGGTGGAAAGGACAAGGAATGGCACAAAACCTCTGTCTGCATTTCTGTCCCTCTCCCACAGCTGCTGCCTGAATCTCAGGCCAAAAGACTACTGCACCACCTTCTATGATTGGAACCTGGTCTCAGTCACAATGCTAGGATTCATTTATAGCATGCAACTTCCCAGCAAGGCTTCCATTGCATATGTTGTGACATTGGTGAATAGCCTGATTCAATTTTAACTGAAGAACAAGCTAAATATTCTCAGACATGGTTTGTCTTGACTTTGGTTTTCTTATGAACAGATTTGATTGCTGATTTGGAGCACTTCTATAATACTATATTGGAGTTGTTGGAGGATCTAGCAGAGCATGAAGAAGTTGATGCTCTTTTGGCCCAGTGGAGCTGGTGAGTGAGACTGCCAAATATCCTTCACCCATCCTTGACATTAATGATAGGTGATATTCCTTCTGTACATGGAGACTAGCATGCCAAGTAAGAATAGCATGCTTACCAAGATTCACATGAAGCAGGCTCATAACTACACATCACCTGGTTGACCATAGTGTAACATGGTTTTTGCAATTCTACTATTGTCTCTTGACATATGTAGTGCAATGGCATTTTTGGTTTTTACCACTGAGTGGTGGAGACACCAAGGTCAGCATTAGAAGGATGCTCGGGTTGCTTACAATGCTGTTAACCCATACATATCTTTGCTTAGCAAATTATTAACCTTGGTGCCCTTGCCAAACATTTTGTCCAAGCTGACCTCATTTCCCAGCATGTACAATTTTCACAGGTTGCAATATCCAGACATTATTGTCCACCCTGTAAACCATAAATATTGTAACAGATAGGCAGAATTCAATGGCTTACTAATTTTGCATAGTCTTGAGGCAGCATGACAGAGTATGGGCCAATTTCCCAAACAACTTGGCCAAGCTCACTACCTACTCCTCCAGAATAGGTGATGGAAATTTGTGTGGGACAGCTAAAAGAAACAGGATTGTGTCACCTTCAATAACACTAAGGTGAAATCAGAGCTGAAAGGGATCAGGAGGCTCCTGATCAAGGACTTGGCTAGTATAATGAAGGATATCGCACAGAGTGTTATGTGCCAAGAGTATATTTGGAGGCCATTCGCCTTGCAGCAATGGCAGCAG